>CM035427.1:140459732-140497232 GCA_020310875.1 Ceratopteris richardii | reverse complement strand
CATATTACCTCACAGTGTAGTTTCTTCACTCACTTGAGCTTCCCCTATAGGGAATATTGTCACATGTGCCAACAACTCCTCTTATCCTATCATGGGAGTTGGTAAGATCATTAAGACTATTGCTTATGGTAGTTCTTTTACATTTTCAGATGCTTTATTTGTGCCAGGGATCAAGAAAAATTTGTTATTAGTTTCAGCGTTAGCCAAGATCGGCTTGGTCGTGAAATTTGTTGATGACAGATGTATAGTTCATGATCTGTCAAATGGCAACATCATTATTCCTTTTGGCATTTTATGTCGTGGGTTCTATAAGCTCTTAGATTATGCAAAATCTGTGAATGATTTAGCATGTGCAGTTTAAGATTCTCAAGCTATGTAAGATGCAAAGCTTTGGCATGCATGCTTTGGTCATCTAAATTTTTCTAGCTTGCTGTGCCTGCCGAAATCTAAAATGGTGTCCTCTCTGCCCAAATTTGAGGCACATGATAAACATGTCTATGAAGCTGTATTTTGGGAAAAACGCAGCATTCCTCCTTCCCAAAAGCTGGTTCAGTATGAGCTTCTCAAAAATTGCAACTTGTTCACAATAATGTTTGTGATCCTATGCAAACACCTTCTTTTGGGAAATATCTTTACTTTGTGACTTTTATTGATGATTTTTCTAGGAGTGCATGGGCATATTCATTGAAAGCAAAGTCCAAAGTGTTTATATGCTTCAAACAGTTTATGGTTTTGGCTGAAAATCTATCAGCATGTAAAATGGGCACTCTCCATTCTAATCAGGAGGGGGGGTATATGTCATCTGATTTTAGTATATTTATGGCTTAATGTGGGATAAAACATCAGTGTAGTGCCTATACACCTCATCAGAATGGAGTTGCTGAAAGGAAGAATAGGTCACTCATGGAGATGGTGAGATGTATGGTCAAGAGTCAACCTTTACTACATAGTTTTTGTCTTGAGGTTTTTATGTGTGTAGCAATGTACTTAACAGGTGTCCCACTAAAGCATTGTAGTCTATCACTCCATATGAGGCTTGGCATGATCACAAGCCATCTGTTTCTCACATGTGTGTCTTTAGTTGTCTGGCATATGCATTAGTGGTTGAACAACAATGAAACAAATTGGATGATAAAGCAGTGAAATGTATTTTTGTTGGGTAAAATTCTAAAAGTAAAGATTGTCATCTGTGTCATCCATAAACTAAATGCATTTGGTAAGCCGTGATGTTTTTTTTGTGGAAGATGCTATTTAGCCATTACTTTCATGTACTATAGAGACATCAATTAGCTCCTAAGATGTGTATGACACTTTGTTGCCTGTTTTTATAGGTGGAACTTCTAGTGCTGGTCCAAATGAGGCTATTTCTTAGCCTTTATAGGTTTCAGATGATGATGTAGATCATTCCATTTCTGATGCAGATTTACGTGATGTGCTTATTGATGAGAGAATTGATATAGAGGAGGCAAAAAATATGCCTAAATGGTTGGTGGAGACTTTGCTAGATAGCAAATTAGATGTAGCTCATCATATCATACTCTTTTAGGCTCTCATAGTGCTTCTTTTGCATCAAATTGCTATGTTATGGCTGCCTCTAGTCTTTGTGATGAGAATGAGCATGTTTCATTTGATGAAGCACGAAATTCAGAAAATTGGATGGCCGCTATGCAATCAAAACATGATGCTATTATGAAAAATGGTACATGGTCTTTATGTGACTTGCCTCCTGGCAAGAAGGCCATTGGCACTAAGTGGTTATACAAGTTGAAGTGTATTCTTGAAGGAAAATTTGATAGGTATAAGGCTAGGCCTGTTAAAAAGGGTTATCCTCAAGAAAGAGGCATTGATTTTGATGAGAGCTTTGCTCCTACATGTTGAATGACTACTATTCATAGGATCTGTGCACTTGCAGCTCATCATGGTTGGAATGTACATCACTTGGACATTAAAATTGCATTTATGAATGATGACTCGTATGAAGAAGTGTATGTTTTTCAGCCCTATGGTTTTGTACAGAAACGGCATGAAAAGAAAGTGTGCAGATTGAAAAAGGCATTATATGGTTTGAAGCAAGCACCACATGCTTGTTATGAAAAGATATATGCCTACTTGATTACACATGGTTTTGAGAATAGTCCAATTGAGAGCACCTTATACGTTAAAGTGTGCAAATGATGTGCTTCTGATCATCGTTATCTATGTTGATGACATGCTCTTCTTGAAGGGAAGTCTTGAATACTTAGTTTCTAGTGAGTCAACTCAACCCATGCATTTGAATGAGGACATAGATCATTCCATTTTCACATATGCATTATTGCATGAGTGAAAATTCAAGAAATCAATGATAAGATTGTGCAATGTATTCATGGTGGGTAAAGTTTTGAAAGCAAAGAGTATTGTTTGTTTCAAGCATCAATTAAATACATTTTGGTTAGCCAAGATGTATTCCTTGTAAAAAATGCATTGCAAACCGCTACTTTCATGTAATAAGGAAACCTAAATTAATTAAACAATATGTATGACACATGATTCCCTATTTTCATTGGTGGGCTATCAAATATAGTTTCTAGTGGGTCAACTCAACCCATGCATTTGAATGAGGATATAGATCATTCGATTTTCTATGAAAATACACATGATGCACTTATAGCACTTGCATATGGGAGACCACACATAAATAAGGAAAATAATATGCTAAAATGTTTGGCGAAAGGTTTAAATGATTATATGATAGAAGCATCTCTACATTATTGTACATGTTGAAGCTCATATGGTGCATCTTTTGTATCAGATCACTATCCAAAGATGTGTCTAGTCTATTTAATGAGAAAGGATCCATTCCCTTTGATGAGTCATGTAAATTTAGTAAATGGGTAGTTATGCAATTAGAAGCATCATTATTATGAAGAATGGTACTTGATCTTTTTGGGATTTTCCCCTCGACAAGAAGGCCATTGGCACTAAATGGATCCATACAATGAAATGCAAGCCTAATGGTAGTCTTGATCATTATAAAGACTATGCTTATATCCAAAGATTATACTCAAGAGAAAAGCATTGATTTTGATGAGGTCTTCTCTCGTTGACTTTCTATGATGAACATTCATACCATCTATGTACTTGAAGCTCACAATGATTGGAATGCACATCATTTGGATATCAAAATAGCTTATTCGGATGAATTGCATGAAGAAGCATATTTTTTTCAAATTCATGGTTTTATGCAAAGAGAGCATGAGAAAAAAAGCATGCAAATTAAAGAAGGAATTGTATGGATTGAAGCAACCACCAAATTCTTGATATGGAGAAATGTGTATTTGCTTATGGTCCTAATGAGATGTATGTTTCTAAGCTCAAGGATAATTTTATGCCTGTTTTGGAATGTCAAATCAGGGGCATTCACATCAACATGTGGGCATTCAATTTATGAACTCTTATAGAGTTGTTTCTTTGTTCCAAACAAAATTCATTTAAGATTTTCTTACAATGGTTTTTCTTCAAGACTATAAACATATTGCAACTTCTATGGCGACATATTTATATATGAATCTTCATGATTTCAGAGATGATGTCAATCTTTATTAATAAGTTTTTGGATGCCTTATTTATGGACACATTAATGGTTCAATTAAGCATATAATTTCATACTTATAGGGTATCTCATAGCTCAGGTTGTTTAATCCTAACAAAGGATCGATACCACCAAATTTTCATACATCTTTTTTACCCTCATTGGGTAAATGTATGAAATGCATGCATCCGCAAGTGATTTTTCCTTCATGCTTTTTTGTTCATGCATAAATTGTTTGAGCAAGAAGCAACCTAGAACGTCTACTTCTACTTGTAAGGTTGACTACAGGAAGCTTTAACAACTATTATGAAGTATTGTGTGTGGTTCCAATGTTTCATGGTTCATTTGGGTGTTGATCAAACTTCCAATACCACCATCTTCAATGACAATCAAAGCTGCAAGAAATCCAAAGCTCTATGCTCAAACAACACATTGAGGTGCACTATCATTATGTCAAGTAGAGACTCTCAATTGGAGAGATTAATTAGGCCTATGTGCCAACATAGGATATTTGCAAACCTTTTCACAACGGCTCTCCCTTACAAGAAGTTTGAAGCTTTTCACAAAGCTTCGGTCTTATTCCTTTTATGGATTAATCTATATCTAAATTTTTTAGAACTTCCTTATACATGAATGCCAAAGGTTCATTCATCACATCACTTCTAGGAGGGATTTGTTAGAATTTCATGGTAGTGATGTTTGTGAACAAACTTAGGACTTCCATGTAAACGTCCCTTCTTTAGAATCATTTTTCCCTTGGCTTTTACATACTCCCTTAGATATACTAGTTTACCTATTTTTATGCATTCCATGGTTAATAATAGATTTTACATATTACTACAAGTTTTCTTCTTCTTCTTCTTCTTCTTCTTCTTCTTCTTCTTCTTCTTCTTCTTCTTCGTCTTCTTCGTCTTCTTCTTCTTCTTCTTCTTCTTCTTCTTCTTCTTCTTCTTCTTCTTCTTCTTCTTCTTCTTCTTCTTCTTCTTCTTCTTCTTCTTCTTATTCTTCTTCTTCTTTGCATTGTTTGTGTGTGTTCCCATTTTCCAAATCGATCAATTTCTTACACTTGTTTTAATAAGAAAGTGTCAAACAAAGAGAATACATGCAATAAAAATACACTTTAGAATCACAAATGGTGACGTCTACCTATAAATGCTTTGCACATTAAGAACATAATAAGCGTTAATTTCAATTAATAAATATAAATATGTATCCCTTTTTCTTGTATATATGTATTTGTGTACTTGTGAATGGATAATAATGAAGCAATAGTACCCAACATGCATATAAAAGCATGATACGTAAGATTTTAGTGCTAAGATTAAGTGACATGATTATGTGACTGGATAACCAAAGAGAGAATAGAATTCCACTGTGTCCAAGAGCTTATATTGTACAAAGAATCTCATCAATGAGAACCAATTCTCTAGATTCCTTATGTGCTTTATATAACTTCAATCTATTCTAGAAAAATTTCCATCATCAAGTAGGAATTGCAATCAACAAAAAAGTAGGACCATGTGTCTGAAAAAATCTTATCATTTATGTTCCTATAGTCAGGGAAAATATTCGTGTGATAAATGATTACAAGAAGAATTACGATTTTATAATCGAAATCTCCTTTGAAGTATATAGAATATGCATCCCTTGTTTCTTGGTGATTATTTTAGCAAAAGATATTGGTATTAAATTTTTGTATGTCTCCACTTCTCATTATTAAATGGACATAAGATGATAAAACATGCAACTGACATTAATTATTCATTAATCACATCTTCTTAAGGGAATATCACTCTTTTTTCATTATCACGATTCATAAATTTTTTATTCTAATAGTGGATCCCACTTTAAAAATGCATCCAAAAGCCGATGACTTTAGAATTAGAATGTGGTATTCAAGGAGAAGACTCCTTCGATTGTTAAGATTAATAAGCTTCAATATCTTCCTCTTATAAAGTAAGATCATATCCTTTTAGAAATGAAAGATATCATAAAAAATGTGGATTTATTCCAATCCCAAAGTTTAAAAAACCATGGAACAAAACATGAGACTAGTTCAATTATATAGAAAATAAATTCCTATTATTGTAAAGGATCATAATTATTACGAAACCTTTAAAGTTTGTACATACTCCATCCCATCAAGGCTATAATTGGAGACATATCATTACAATTATTACTTCAAGAAACATATCATTACAATTATTACTAAAAAAGTGCTTGTACCACGTTTGATAATTGGAGACTTATAATACATGGACTTCTTGAGCATGGCTATAAGTGAAGCGGTAGCTAAGGTAAAACACCATTCCTCGATAAATAAATTTCTTAATCTTTGTGTCATCCCTACACAAGGACCACATCATTATATGTTATCTTTAAATTCCTACTGTATGTACCTAAATTAACATTTCTGTACAAATAGATGCATTATTCTCAAGAGAAATTCATAACAAATATGTCCACTTTTTATAGATTTTTGTCATTCTTGATCATTTACAGATATGATTTCACTTTTTTGAAAAATTGTTGAGTTTTAAATTGATTTTATCAAACTATTAACCTTTACTATTGGTCATATATCGAAGCAAAAATTGTTGGGTTTGTGATTGCTGGAAGAAAGAAGATTGTTATTTTCATGCTCTAAAGGAATGTTATCATATGCATCTCAACCATTGTTCACTCACTCCTTGCATTGACATCCTTGAAGGATTCAAGAAATATTGCCCGCCCAGCCCTTTTCCATTTATTTCTCAAATCTCTTCTTCAACAAGAGTGCTCAAGAACAATAAATTTTGGGCATCTAAATTTGGGACCAAAGCATGCATAGGATTACGTTCATAATGAGCCCATCATTTTTATTTGCATAGATGCTAGCATTATCTAAAATTGAGCAGATATGATGTTGTTACCTTTTTTCTTAACCAAATGATTACCCATGTTTTAAATAAGTTAGATGTAATTGTAAGAACACCCTAATTTGAAAAGATTCTTGGCCAATATTTATGCATAAAACCATAATGATTGGCTTATTACACATTGGGTATACAACTTACATGTAACATGTACGAGAATTGGGACTTAACAATGTTTTAGCCAACAATTTGACATGGAATCCCAATGTCCCATCCATTCTTGGATAAGAATTTACACATAAATTTCATTGTCATTAAAATTTATAAAATAGAAAAACTCAATACACACACCTTCAATTCTTGCCTAAACAAAATTATTTTCAAGGGAACATTGGAAAAACAATAGCATTCTCTATTACTTAAGTGTGTAACTTTTTTATTCAACATAGATCACATTTTGTCTTAAGTAGTATTGACCTTATTTGTATCAATTTCACAAGAAACGTATTCATAAATTTACTTTTTAGAGCTAAGTTCATGTGATATAAAGTTCTTGAGTTCTTCAAGGAAAGAGCTTGCATGGTATTACATCACTTGAATTAGAATAATCCCTTAGGCTTCTTGAAGTCCAATTCATAAAAAATGAAGTGCTCAATCAATCATACAAATGTATTGTTTTGAAAATGACATGAAGTATTAAACAAAGAATTATAGGTAACTTGATAGACTATGATCATAAATTTTTTGGATCCCACTACTTGAGGAACCAAGCACATGCTCTAGATGAGTAGACACGTTTTGAGCAAAAACAGCCATGGATTTAAACCATTTTCATGCATGCACATACATATGTACGTGTGCATGCATATAAGTATGTATGTGTGTGTGTGCATGTACATATTCATGTAGTTCTACATGGATGCATGTGTTTTTGCATGTACATGTTCATGTAGGTCTACATGCATGCATGTGTGCGTGCAAGCATGATGCACGTGCATGCTTGCATGCAAGATGTGTGTGCATGCATCTGTATGTACATATGCATGTATGCATATGAAAATCCATGCTTATACATATCCACATCATATGTACACGTATGTATATATGTATGTGCATATACTTATGTATGTATGCACCTATGCATGCATGTATGTATGTGCATATGTATATATCTATATGCATGTATGTATGTATGTGATTTTATGTACACAAGTATATATGTATGCATGTTATGAAAGTAGCTATATACATGCATCTATGTCTATGCATGTGTGCATGCATGCACATGTGCATGTGTGTATACGTATTATCTACATATGTATGTATGTATGTGGGTATGCATGTATGTGTGTATGTATCTATGTATCTATGTATCTATGTATGTATGTATGTATGTATGTATGTATGTATGTATGTATGTATGTATGTATGTATGTATGTATGTATGTATGTATGTATGTATGTGTGTATGTATGTATGTATGTATGTATGCATGTATGTATGAATTTATGTATGTATGTATGTACGTATATATGGATGCATATATGTATGTATGTATGAATTTATGTTTGGATGTATGTATGTATGTATGTATGCATGTATGTATGTATGTATGTATGTATGTATGTATGTATGTATGTATGTATGTATGTATGTATGTATGTATGTATGTATGTATGTATGTATGTATGTATGTATGTATGTATGTATGTCGATATGTATGTATGTGTGTATGTATGTATGTATGTATGTATGTATGTATGTATGCATGAATTCATGTATGTATCTATGTAAATATGTATGTATGTTTGTATGTATGTATGTATGTATGTATGTATGTATGTATGTATGTATGTATGTATGTATGTATGTATGTATAAATGTATGTATGTCATATGTATGTATTTATGTATGCACATATCTATGTGTGTATGCATGAATGCATGATTGTATGGTATATGCACATGCATGCACAAATCAATGTATGTGCATACATATGTACATGTGAGTGTATATAGGTATATGTTTGTATGTAGGCACATAAACACGAACATATATTTATGTATTTAAATATGCATGTACATGCATGTATGTGTGTGTATGTGTGTGAATATGGATGGATATATATATGAATATATAGATGGGAAAGAAGCAAGATGAGAATTAGATCAAGAGGAGATAAAAGTAAAGATGATGATGTTGATGATGATGATGAAGCAACATGAGAAGTAGTAGGAGCAGAAGAATAGAGAAAGATAATATGAATATGGAGAAGAAGAAAAGGAGAAGAAGAAAAGGAGAAGAAGGACAAGAAGCAAGAGGAGATGAAGTTGAAGAAGAACAAGAAGAAGATGAAGGAGGAGGCAGAGAAGAAGAAGAAGAAGAAGAAAAATGATGAGGGGCCACATCAATGGCAAGTAGAAGAAGAGGGGCAAGAGTAGAAGGTACAAGCATTAGGAGCAAGAGAAGAAGAGGAGAAAAGCATGTGTTGTTTAGATACAACTTCAAGTCGAAAGAAGGTTAAAAACGTTCTCCTACATTTTGGGGTTCTCCATCTCATTAGAGCTCATAATAGCTACATAAGAACACACAAAGTAAAACAAAACCTCAATTATAGATATCATAGGAAATTTCCTTGAGACATCACTTATGTACATTACCCAACTAAAAACTATCAAACTTGGGATAACAATTGTAAGTCCGACACTAAGCATGTGGATTGCTATTGAAATGGTTTTCCAAAAAGGAGAGATTGTCACTGTAACCAAAGAAGTTGTAGCTAGTAATGCATTAGTTGGCATTGGTTGTGAGAGAGGAAGAGAGAGCGAGATTTTTTAGGAGAATTTAAAGATTATACTGCACAAAAGATATACCTCAAAACTGACCACACATGAAATATCAGTAAAGAGTAAGAAGAGAGATGGGATACATATACATCCAAAATCTATATGATATTGAAACACAAAGATATGATTACAAAAGGAGAATGTGGGGAGCATTGAAAGGTTACATTGTACAAAGAAACAACTTTGATCATATTCCTTCTTTTCAAAAAGTAGTATTTTATACAATAGCCAAGTTGGCCTCTAAGGACATTGTAACCCTATTCAAATGGTCCTGATGACTTTCTACTGCACTAGCTAGATTTCTACATTATATATCATATAACACATCAAAAATAAAGTTAGAAGGGAAAGGAGTGTATTCTTTAACATCAATTATCATTCTTGGAGGTTGATATCATATGTGCATAGCTATCCATGTTGGATATTCATATGTTATTCCTATAGACTTCTTTCCATACCACTTTGTCATTGTCACTTTGTTGCCAGTTTCTCGATTTGTGTGAGCTCGATGCTTAACTTTTGAGCATCTTGTTCCTCAAATTCAAGCTTGACTAGCTATCTTGCAAAAAAAAGGCTTATTTTATATTGTTTTGATTGCATTTTTGAATATACATGACAAAAGAGGGCAAAAACTACCTTTTGTTTTCCTCTCGCATCTTGAAAGGATCTATGTCCTTCCTAAAACATTCCTTGACATGATATGAGAGAGAAAAATACTAACTTTGTTTTTCTCTCACATATTAAAGGGATATATGTCCTTCCCAAAACATTCCTTCAACAAATCTCTACTGAAGTATCAAGTAATGTTCATGGCATTGAGAATAGGTTTCATTTTGTCCATAGTATGATTGAATTGTATATCATTTCAGAGAGGATATCTTTCATTGTCTTCCCTTCAATGTCAAGGAAGTTACTCAAGTCAATGTTGTAGCTCAAGTGAAGCATCTATGTTGCATATGTGGTGATTCCTTGTGTCTTTCATTGAGTAGTGTTCTGCATCCTCATCTAACAACTTGCCATTCACCTTGTCCAAGTCAACTTAAAGCTTCCACAATGTGTCCCGTTGTGATCCAATCATCTTGTGCATATATTTGTGCAACATGTTGTAGCTATTAAATCCCTTCACATACTCGAATGGTCATTGCATGTGAGGTTTGCTATATGCATTTGATTCATATTCAAGAACACGTTGATATTCCTTTTTGTACTTGACTCTCTTGTGGCAAGAATGTTTTTCTTGAACAACTCAAATACATATGTTGTTGTACATACAACATAGTGAGTCTTTTGAATTGGTGGTTTTAAGTCATTAAGATATTCTTTTTTTTTTCATTTCTTTGGGAATACCTTATTGCCATTCATCACGATTTTGTTAAATCACCTAGATCAAAACAAACATCAAGCTCATTACATTGTGGTCTACTGGATGATTATTTCTTTCTATATAATCGTACATATCATGAATCCATGAACTTAAGTTTATGATCACTGCCATGTTGCAATCTTTTTTTTTAGCAAACACAATCAATTGAGCAAATGCATCATCAAGTGGCATTTATCATTTGAATACTCAACCAAAAAAGACATAACTTTTTTCCCGAATTTTGCATATTTTCAACGAAGCAACATGGTTACAAACATGAACTAAGCATCTAGAGTTTCTCTAGAAAAGAAGCAACCGATGGAAACACGAACTACAATAATCTTAGTTATCATTCACTATTTTTTTTGGCATTGTGATTAATATTTTTTAAGGAAGCAGTCCAATGATCCTAATTTTATGTCATGTGACACACACCATGACATACAACCTAGGTGCAAGGATGTCATTGATTATTAATAGTGCCCTTTAAGACATTGTCGAACCCTCGGCCTTGTGACTTGCCAATGTCATTGGGAATGTTAACTTGTGAAAACACTAGTTGTTGACTACTCTCCTTGAATGACTTGTTTATCTGATGATGATTGTGTTGTTTTGTACTTATTTACCTAGATCTAGTTGCCTACACACTTGATTGTAAAGATTACCAATTTTGAGGCTGATGTTTTCGATATCATACAAGTTGCACCAATGGATGTCATTGAAAGGTTTGTCTTTCATCCAAACTATAGGCAACTCTCGTCTCAAGCATTTGTCTTTATTTGGATGGTATGTATGTCTTATTCAATTTATCTAGCCTTGAGAATGATGTAATTATAGGTGTGCACATCCTCCTTGTGTATGAAAATCATTGTTGTTTGTTTTTGGATAAACTCCAAGGTTGTAATCTCATGCACAATGCACTTTGAGATTATTTCTTCTATCTGTGACAATGTTGGAAGCTTGCACCTAACGATTTTGGAGAATCCCAAGAACATGTCAAACTAAACATGCCATGTGATGAAACATCACATGCCTAAAGTATTTGACAAGAGTTGTGTTGGATATCCTTACTATATATATATATATATATATACACATATATATATATATATATATATATATATATATATATATATATATATATATATATATATATATACATATATATATATATATATATATATATATATATATATATATGTATGTATATATATATATGTATATATATATATATATATATATGTACATATATATATACATATATATATACATATATATATATACACACACACACACACACACACATATATATATATATATATATATATATATATATATATATATATATATATATATATATATATATATATATATATATATATATATATATATATATATATATATATATATATGTGTGTGTGTGTGTGTGTGTGTGTGTGTGTGTGTGTGTGTGTGTGTGTATATGTATGTATGTATACACGTATGTATGTATATACCTATGTACGTATATAGGTATGTACGTATATACGTATGTACGTATAAACGTATGTACGTATAAACGTATGTACGTATATACGTATGTACGTATATACGTATGTACGTATATACGTATGTATGTATGTATGTATATACGTATGAATGTATATGTGTATGTATGTACCTATGTATACATGTATGTATACATGTATGTGTGTATGAATGTGTGTATGTATGTGTGCATGTATGTATGCATGCATGTATGTATGTATTTATGTATGTATGTATGTATGTGTGCGTATATATATATATATATATATATATATATATATATATATATATATATATATATATATACACACACACATATACATACATACATGCATGCACGCATGCATATATATATATATATATATATATATATATATATATATATATATATATATATATATATATATATATATATATATATATATATATATATACACACACACATATACACATACACATACACACATACATGCATGCACTCATGCACATACATACATACATACATACATACATACATATATATATATATATATATATATATATATATATATATATATATATATATATATATATATATATATATATATACACATAGATACATACATACATACATACGTGTGTGTGTCTCACACACACATACATATGTGTGTGTGCGCGCGCGCGTGCATGCGTGAGTGAGAGAGAGGGAGAGAACTAATTAGACTAAATTTTTAATATAATGGTGTTGACCAATGGTGAGCATCGGATCTTCCATTAGCAAACTATATATCCACGTCCTCAAGAATAGTACGGAATGAGAATATTAAGTATCAACGACATGCCGAACAGAAGCTTACCATGTGTTGGGTGTACTTTTGTCTCTAGGTATTTTGAGTTTTCCGAATTCTTTCAGTTGTTGAGATCTGTCAAAACTTTTTTCTCGTTTTTGGTTTAATGGTGTCTAAGATTCTATAAATTTTGGTCACTTATGACACACTTTGAGCGAATCTTAAATTATAAGTAATAATACTCTCTCTAGTGTTTCTATGTTTCAAAAATATCGTTCGTGTTATCGTACGTTCTTTCTTACAGTAAACGTCTGCGCATATCAAGTTTAGAGATTGGCATATATATTTTTATCGAGCAACATTTTCAATAGTTTTTACTCTAGCTGTTTTCAGGTGTCATAAGCGCATACGTGGCATACGTAAAATTCCAGGCCTTTTTTTTAATGGTATAGGCCAACTAACATAAAGTATCATTCATTATAACTATAGTCACAGCTCAACTATATGCCTTCTTGTAATTCTGGGCCTTTAATCAGTAAATTGTATATACAGAGACTGTCTGTTTGTTCGCACTCTCTATTTCAACTTCCTTCGTCTTCATTATTCTCCACTATCTGTGCACGCTCATCAACAGCTGCTTTCAGCATATTCATCTGCATGCTTGGAACTACCGGGCGCTCTTGTGCAGATATACAGATGTCCAGATCATGAAGCCTGGTAACATCTATCATCCAACAAAACCGAAAGGTAGGGAACATCCATCTTGCGACATATGCTAAATATTTTGTCCACACCCGATCAATGTGTTTGTCAATGTTATAGGGACTCGTACCAAAGTCAACGTGTGTCTAAATCAAGCTTCTCATTGTCATAGTGACTAGGATTTGCTCCGAGGTATCTCTGCTAATTGGTGCAGGAGGAGAAGAAGATAAGTGGATACATATGAAGATGGAGAAGAAGAAAAGGAAAAGAAGGAGAAGAAGCAAAAGGAGATGGAGGTCAATAAGAAGAATGAGGAGCAGCATGAGCAGCAGGATGAAGAAGAGGGGCAGAAGCAGGAGGGGGAGGAGGAGCAAGAGAAGAAGAGGGGAAGAAGAAGAAGAGAGACGTGAGGTGTAGGGAGATGTATTCTTAAGATACAAGTTCAAATCCAGAAAAAAGAAAAGGGGAATTTTTTTTTTTTTTTTTGGGGGGGGGGGGGGGGGGGGGGGGGGGGGCTGCGTCTCAGCTTTTGAGGTCCACCATTAGCCAAATAAAAAGCCGTCAAAACTGGGATAAACGATTGCAAGGCCAGCACCAATCATGTGGATTGCTATTGATATGATTTTCCAGAAAGGAGAGATTGTCACAGGAAGCTAAGAAACTGTAAGTATCATTTATCAGTTATCACTTTGGTTACAGCTGCACAGATTAGTATATATGCCTTCTTGTAATTCTGGCCTTTCAATCAGTAAATTGCACATACCTCACACTATCTGTTTGTTCATGCTTCTCTACTACCGCTTCAATCATCCTTATCTGTTTAAGATGATTCTCCACTACCTGTGCAAGCTCATCAGCAACTGCTTTCAGCTTGTTCATCTTCGCTCTTACACAGATGTCTTGGCAAGGTCCTTTGATGATTGTACTCATTATAATTGGTGCTCAAGCCAATCCTTCGAAACCTAAACTGCAGAATGAAGAATGTCCAAATCATGAAGCCTCTTAACATCTATCATCCAACGAACTGAAGGTAGGGAATATCCATCCTGTGACATGAATGCTAAACTGTATAATCACAAACAAAACACCAATCATAATGTGCTACACGGACATTTGCAAAACCCCCACCCCTTCATGCTAATCCACACCAAATCAACATGTCTCTCTATGTTATAGGCACTCGTACCAAAGCCAAGGTGTGCCCAAACAAGCTTCCCTATGCCATAGGACTTGTATATGCTCCAAGGTATCACTGCTAATTGGAGGAGGAGAAGACAAGTGGATACATGAAGATGGAGAAGAAGAAAAAGACAAGGACAAGAAGCAAGAGAAGATGAAGACAAAGAAGAAGAACAAGGAGCAGCATCAGCAGCAGGAGGAAGAGGGGCACGAGGAGGCAGGACCAGGAGGGGCAAGAGCAGGAGAAGAAGAGGAGAAGAAGAAAAGAGAAGCAGAGGGAGATGTATTATTTAAATACAAGTTCAAATCCAGAAGGTGGAAAGCTGCACCTCAGCTTTTGAGGTCCACCATCTCATTAGAGATAATAACAGCTATACGAGAGCACACAAAGGTGAAATAGAATCTCGATTACTGGTGTGGTAAGAAATTTTCCAAGAGAGAACCTCAATTGCTGATACGGTAAGAAATTTTCCCAGAGACAACACTTGTATACATTAACCAACTAAAAACTGTCAAAACTGAATAATCGATTGTAAGGCCAGAACCAACCATGTGGATTGCTATTGACATGATTTTCCAAAAAGGAGATATTGCCACTGGAAGCCAAGGAACTGTACAGTATCATTCACTAATTATGACTATAGTTACAGCTCAACAGATTATATTGTATATATGCCTCCTTGTAATTCTAGCATTTCAATGAGTAAATTGTACATACAGAGCACTATCTATTTGTTCACGCTTCTCTACCTCAGCTTCAACCCTTCTTATCTGTTTAAGATTGTTCTCCACCATCTGTGCAAGCTCATCAACAGTTGCTTTCAGCTTGTTCATCTGCATGGTAGGCACTATGGGGCGCTCTAATGTAGATGTCTTGGTAAGGCCCTTTGATTGTACACATTGTAATTGGCGCTCAAACCGATCCTTCAAAATATCTACTGCAGAATGAAGAATGTCCAGATCATGAAGCCTCATCACATCTATCATCCCACAAACCAAAAGGTAAGGAATATCAATCCTGTGACATTAATAATAAACTGTATCATCACAAACAGAACACCAATCATAATGTGCTACACCATTTCATGCCTTCAACAACAGGAACAATTGCAAGCCCCTCCACCCCCTTATACTAACTTTTTTCTGCCCACACCCAATCAACATGTCTCTCTATGTCATAGGTACCCATATCAAAGCCAAAGTGTGTTCAAATCAAGCTTCTTTATGCCATAGGACCCTGGGGAAACATGTACTTAGGATAGTTAAATAGGAGATAAATGCTGGGGTGATACGAAGTTCTGAGCTAGATGTGCTGCTTAGATATGAGGATTGCATTGATACTGGTATAGATGTCCTGAGAAAGCTCTCCCTGTGAATATCAAAAGACTGCAAGATCCAAGAAGTAACAGAAAAGTAATCAAAAGCTCCTGTTGTCTATAGATAAATCAGAAAAGTTACATATGTTGCACAGGATGCAAGAGAAAATAAACTTATGATACTAATAAATATGGGCGCTGCATCAGTTTAAAAGAATTAACACCACGTGCATTTCGAAATATACCATAATGCACAGGATACAAGAGAAAATAAACTTATGATACTAATAAATATGGGCGCTGCATAAGTTTAAAAGAATTAACACCACGTGCATTTCGAATATACCATAATGAATAAATAAGGCCTAAAGACTAAAGTGGCGTACACGATATATAAATGAGGCCTATATCACAGACTAAATGGGGAAAACTCTGAAACTCACCCAGTTGATATAAATACTCTCGCTCTGTTGCAGTTAGAGGCATCTGTTTATTTGCAAAAATGGCACGGTGATTTCTCACTTGCTCCTTCAACATTTTGTTCTTCTCACCAGCTTCAGCAATTCGTGAGACCAAAAGAGATGAAAATTGAACTGCTCTAACTAGCTTTGACTGTGCTTCAGACAATCTTTGCTGTTGATCCTGGACATCTTGCTGTAGACGGCTCACATGGATGTTGAGCTCCACGTCAACCTGAAAAAGTGTGACAACATAAAACACATTGTGATGTTATTATTTCATTTCCAAAACACCACAAGAGAACATTGAACATGGTTCACAATCATCATATTTGAATGAAGATTCAATCTAATGTATCAATAATTCCCTCCCCCTTCCCCCTCCCTGACAACATAAAACACATTCTGAGGTTATTATTTATTTCACGCCTCCCCTCCCCCCTCTTCCTGTCCCTCCTCCTCCCCCCCTCTCTCCTGCCTTTCCCTATCATGCCCCCTTGCCTCCTCCTTGGTTTTCTATCCAGCCGAGTTTGGTTATTTGCCTTGCTACACCAAGTTGCACACAACTATAACGCGAGTGGTATTCATGCATGCCTCTCAATGATGGACCAGCTAGGAGTGCCCTCCAACGTCCGGGCAACGACGCACTAGTGGACATACATGTACATCCTGAACCTTCTCTTCCTCACTTTTCATGGGAACCTCGGTCGTCACTTCCATCATGGGTAAATGCCCGGCAACAAAAGCGCCCCCCGTCAATGCCTTGGCTGTCCTTGTACCTTCCGACCAATCGGGCCGCAATGGACCGGCCCGTCCTCATCTTGCCCACTCACTCAGAGGGGCTATGGACATGTGTGGCAATGGAGAGCACTATGCCTCCCAATGGTTGGAAACTCCGATGTCGGGATTTCATTCCCGACACCGACTTGACAGCAACTCAACACGGGATCGGCCCGCCGTCAACTGTGCCCCTTCGCCTTCTCGGGTTTAGTCCCACTTCCACTCCGCGTCCGGCCTTTGGGCCAAAAGACTAACTCCTGCTTGCTCTTCGATAATTCAAGATGATTTGCCCCTTTAACTTCGTGGCCATCTGTTTCGGGCAAAGCAAAGAAGGCCTCCCCTTGGAGGGGATCGTCACAATTGGTATCAGAGCTACGACGCTCCACCAGTTTGCGCATCTGCTGTTAGCGGTGCCAATCTTTGACCCATCAATAGAGGGCAAAAAAATTTTTACATGAGATATACCGCCGGTCCTCTCCGCTTGGGCATCGGCTCGTTTTGACATAAAAATTGTAATTTGTCTTTATGGATGTCGTGTGTCCACTAGTCGGCCCAAACAAACCGTCAGCGATCGGTAGCGATTGACGCTTCATTCCCGCATGGCACGGGTCATGGGATCGACATGCCAAACCACCCCAATCTTTCATGATCCTACAAAGGCACGATCATCGCCCATCAATGTGTTCATGGGTCGGATCCGCACATCAGCCCACTCTTATTCACGTGTTCCCTCATAGGCGGGACTTACGTCGACGATTCCGCCACAACCACTGAGGGAAGGGAGCAGCCGTACTCCCCTTCCAAGTAAGGCGACCATGTTCTACGGGCCAAGGTAGTGTTGTGACTTAGATTGTCTATGTCCCTACATAAATACAAGTTTTTAAATGAAGAAAAGGTCTAGAGCATGAATGTTCACCTCTTTTTGAATAGAAGAATGACCCAAAAATTGGGCACCCATGCGTGCCATTACTTTGAGCTCGTATTTATTTTCTTGAAATAAGTGCAATAAGAGCAAAAGCATGCATGCAAAACTAACACATGTATTGATTTCAATGTTTATTATGCATGCCCATCATCTATGCATCCAGAGATTCTCCTATGCTACTATTAATTGCACACTACAATGGGATACAAAAGGAATCACGAACAAGATGTGACGGTGAAAAATGGTTGGGACCATTGTTCATTGTTTAGGACTCAATTTCCAAAACACAATATTCTCTCTCTCTCTCTCTCTCTCTCTCTCTCTCTCTCTCTCTCTCTCTCTCTCTCTCTCTCTCTCTCTCTCTCTCTCTCTCTCTCTCTCTCTCTCTCTCTCTCTCTCTCTCTCTCTCTCTCTCTCTCTCTCTCTCTCTCTCTCTCTCTCTGTGTGCGCGCGCGCGTTGGGAAGGTGACGGATCATGGGCCACGATGGGCTGAAGGTAAGTCTACTAAGGGCCAATGCAGGTGCTTAGGGGGGAGGGGGGGGGGGGGGGGGGGGGGGGAGGAGTTGAGGGGCTCAAGGTACTCCATGAACATTGGCACACCTAGGGTAATTCAAATCGAACAGGAAAAAAGTGGTAGTGAAGCGGAGAACCGGATGAACCGAAAGAACCGAATGGTACCGAACCGGAAGAAACGGAAAATCTTTAAATTCGATGACCAGAATCTACCCTGAATCACAGTCCTCCAAGGAGAAATGAGGCACTGCAACAAGCACAAAACCAACATGGTCCTATTTTTAATCTCTCTAAAGGAGCTAGCATTTTTAACACTTTAGCGGGCACTCGCACTTGGCCCAACACTTTAAACTACAAGCACCCATCTTGATGTCCTTTGGGTCTCTAAGAGGAATTGTACTTATTAGCTAAGAAAAAGCATTATGGCTTCCATATCCAATATCAAGAGTCATTAGGAGGTCGAAAAATTCAACAAAAATGGCTTTCACCCAAGGACCACATACAAAGCATGCTCTTTTTAAAAGAGTGCAAAGAGCCTACCTTGGACCTAAACCCGCAACAACATCACATCATAGCTGAGCAAAGCTCAACAAAAAGACTTACACATATCAAAATGGCCATCACCAACGTATGTAAGTATGCATGTAACAATGTATGTATGTATGCATGCATGCATGCATGTATGGGCACGGACGCTTTTTACGTATGTATGTATGTATGCAAGGTTGTTACTGACCTTTTTCCTACTTCTAATGTTTAGCCGACCTTTAACGAGTAAGGTAAAATGCTTCTCACTTTTCACGACATGGCCTTTTTTTATAGTTTTTACATTGTACAATCAAATATTTATTATGATTTATGCTATGAATGTGTGTTGCCAACTTTCCATGCATTTGAACTTGTTGTATGATGTATGATCCTGTTCAGACATCAATTTTTCAGTAGCATATGCACACAGTACAAATTACAAGTTACAACAGTACATGAATGTGCTGGAGCCTGTACACATGTATCCATAGTGCGACACAAAGAAAGAAAGAAAGTCATATAACGTCTTCTAGAGGCCACACTGTGAGACAAAAACCATGTACAAGTGTAGTAACCCTGTGTAGAAGATGAAATGAAATAAAAAGTATATCGCTACACAAAGCTATATAAGGCTGGAAGAGGCTCGGGAGACGTGGCTCTGACTCTGCAGATAGTGGCCACCTAATACATGGGGGATCCATAATGTGAGTAAAAGTGTGAGTAAAACATCCTAGCTACTGGTGATGGGTGGAGATGGGTGTAGTATGTGGTACATCGGGGGTGGTCTGAGTGTCTCCTCAAGGAAGACAACCCAGGGGTTGGTGGTACGCCTATGCTCCATCATGTGGTCGTAGGCTGTCCTCATGCGTGAGATATCCTCCTGATATAGTCGTTGTCGACGATATCTGCCTATGCGTGGTCGGCGCCGTGCTTTCTGTGCTGCTGCCTGGTGGAGCGTGAGCCCTATAGATGGACCTCTCTGATGTAGCTCAGCTTGCTAAACGAACTGGGTATGGTCTGTTGGGTACTCATCCGTGGCTGATGTGTGGGCTGTAGTGACTGCTTTCGCCTCTCGTATGCTGCTGTGAGGAAGAGTCCCAAGCGTCGCTGGTCTCCCATAGTCATGCACAACGTGAGTGACTCCTCTAGCTGGAACTGTGCTCGTAGGTCTAAGTATGTAGAGCATTTGATAACAAAATGCTCCTCACTCTCTACCTCTGTCTCGCATACTGGGCACCACCTCTCCTCACAAGGGACTCCCCTGGACCGACCCCTCTCAATCTCGAGCTGATGTGCCGAAACCCATAGCTGCCCAATGACGACTCGAAGGTGGTGGGGTAGATATGTCTGCATGTATCTCGGAATCTCGATGAAGCCCTCGTCCGATATATGTAGAAAATGCTCACGGTAGTAGAGCATTTTCGGTGGCAATGTACATCTGATAACAAAATGCTCCTCACTCTCTACCTCTGTCTCGCATACTGGGCTGGGCACCACCTCTCCTCACAAGGGACTCCCCTGGACCGACCCCTCTCAATCTCGAGCTGATGTGACGAAACCCGGAGCTGCCCAATGACGACTCGAAGGTGGTGGGGTAGACATGTCTACATGTATCTCGGAATCTCGATGAAGCCCTCGTCCGATATATGTAGAAAATGCTCACGGTAGTAGAGCACTTTCGGTGGCAATGTTTCCCTAGGGCTCACCCATGTCCTCTGTATGTATGTATGCCATATCTCTTGACGAATGACCCTATTCCTCTCTTGATGAGAGAGCGAGTAGGTGGGTGCATGTGAGTCTTACTGTAGTGGTGGTAGCCTGTCTATGTCAAAGCCATAGTGGGCCAGCCAGTCTCGTGTCTGTGCATACCATGAGGAGGTGTCACCTGCTAATGCCATGTCACGTGATGCCTGGAAAGCACGATATGCAATGCGCTCTGTATCCATGCTCCAGAGTCTGTGTAATAGGCATATTGTCTGGAATAGTGCCTCAACTAACATCGGTGGTGCAGCGAGCTCTGCTCTAATGATATCATGTGGTACTGAAGGCTTGCTGCGGATAAGTCTGGAAATCATGAGGATCTGTGGCCTCTCTAATGCTGTCCATACTGATGTGGCTAATCCTGGTCCCCCATATGGCTGCCCTATACATGAGCGCTGGCATAACCAAAGTGTCGAAGAGCCAGCCCTTTGCGCGGGGCTCCTGAAAATATGCCTAGTGGCACTGTCTCTCCATCAAAGCTAGTGCTGCATACCCACATGTGATGCAATCACAGGCTGCCTGAGACATAGAGAAGACCCCTGATGCTGTTGTAAATGTCACATCAAGTAAACATATGATCCGACCACCTCAATCGGGCCACCTGCTGCTGTGAACAAACTATGTCTACGTACCTGTGCTGATGTATGAAAGATCATGACCTTGGTTTTACCAAGGCTCACATATAACCCTCTATGTCTGCAAAAGTCATCTAGGCCATGTAGATGCTGCTGTAGACCTTCTGCCGACTCTAAATCCAGTACAATATCATCAGCATATAAAAGAATATGGACAGTGGACCCGCGTACCTCGATGCCATCACCCCCCTGCTGCTGTATGTAGTCCACTATCTCATCAATGTAGAGACCAAAGAGGGTGGGTGAAAGAGGGCATCCTTGCTTCACTCCGATAGTGCTAGCAAGTGGATGAGATAAGCCCCCCGGACATCTGACTCTGCCAGATACTCTCGCGTATAAGGCATATATCCCCCATATCATCTCCTCTGGAGCTCCGATATCAAGTAGTCATCTGAAGAGTCATTCCCTCGGAACGGTGTCAAATGCTTTGCGGAAGTCCACAAAGCAACAATATAATCTCCTCTCCCTCACCCTTGCCTGGTCGACCAGGCATCTCAGAGTGAAGATGTGGTCAATGGTAGAGATTTAAATCGTAAGGTTTAAATCCAGATTTAATCGTTTAAATCGAGATTTAATCGTTTAAATCGTCCATACCTAAAATAAAATCGAGGTTTTTATCCACTCAAAGATAATTTTATTTATGTTTTCCACAAAAAGTACAAATATATATACATATTTGCATGAATCATATTACACTAAAGGGAATATATCAAATCAGAATACATCCACTCTCCCTCTTGGGATTGTGTACAGCAAGCAGTGATTGCCTATAGGCTTCAACCTCCCTAGACCCTCAGGTGATACGCTCTCAAGTCTCCACCCAAAAACTTAACCCCCATGCAGCTATGAAAGCTCAATGTTACAGAAAAGTCATGAAACGCAAGTCACAAAGGCACAAACCTCAAAATAATGTGCTCAGTGCTAAGGTGAAGTCACCTGTAAAAGTTGAGGGGAAAAAATAAAAATCATACATGTATGTTAAATCGTAGGGAGATTTAAATCGCCAGAGGTTTAAAAGGTTTTTATCATGGAGCAAAAAATCACAATTTAAATCCACTATTCATGTATCTGCCGAAGCATCTGCCATCAGGTACGCATCTGAATCCATGCAAAGAACATATGTACAGTTGTACTCAATAAAGTGTATGTGATTGGACACTGCAAGATTGATGTAACAACTAGATTTGTGTGTATAGGATACATGCATCCTCTGAAGACTGAGAATATGGCATATCAATATGCATATTGCTATTAGTATGTGAGCTGCAGCAACAACTTTCAAATCTGCTGGACAGTGGACATATAATTGTTCCTGAACCTTTAAATCTACTGAACATGTAGACAGTAGATACATAGTTGCAAGTTGCACATTCCAATTTATCATTTATATGCATTATAATTTAAATTTTATATCATCTGACATATATAGTTACATAAATGATAAATGATAAGATCACTACACATGTCACATATCATCAGATTTACTGTTAGCCTGTTTACATCACATACCTCTAGAACTTTTTAGTCTTAGACTTCAACAGTCCGAGCCTTGAGGGCTCTATACTCTAAGGCCTTAGTCTCTGTGGCAGGCGATTGGTAGCAGGCTGCAACAGCGAGCGGCTCATGGGCAGGACTCAAGAAAACTCTGAGGAGTGTCGAGGAGCATGTGAACAAGACCAGCGAACAAAAAATAGGTTAAATCGATCTCAGTCCTGGCCAAAAAAGAAAGGGGGGCCCATCAAAAACACGATTCTGATGTGGACGTCTACAACAGCTAACTTCCAGAAAGGGGGTTCCTGACACATCAGGAACCAACCCTGAATGTCTGTATGTATGTCACTTTGAGACGTTTGATAGATCAAGTGATGTCCAAAGACCTAAACGCTATTGTTGGTTTGTGAAATTCTGCAAAGCCTTAGGCACAGTCCTCGAAGAAAGGCTTTATCAAAGGCTTGTCTAGAGGTTCTAGATGAGACGATTTGGAGTATATAAGTGCTATATAAGCCAGTCTCTAGTCATGCTCATTGCCCAAGTGTTTAGCCCAAGGCTTCACCAACACTATTGGGGTGAAACAAAGATGCCTCTCTCATCAACACTCTTTGGCATGTATATAAATGTCATTACAAGCTTCCTCATGGAACAACATGATAACAATGCTATGATAGCAAATACTCATGGTCCAAGCACATGTATGTCATTGTTCATATTGTTTTGTGATTGGAGTTCAAGACAAGACTATAACCTCATTAAACACTCTCAACAAGGTTTTTTGCATCATGAGATTACTACCACTCTTATCCTTTACACTAAAGCACATGTTAGGAGGAAGTGTATGCTTACACTCACAAGCGGACAAGTCGAGATGGTCAGCTCATGTGTATACATTGGGTTTACATTTTTGCAAGAACAGCTAGAGTGTCTATGGCACAAGCAACAAGATGTGAATCAAGGTTGCATCAGTATGTACATACTGATGCACTTAGTACAGTTTTAGTTCGGTACAACTAGGTATAATACTGATTGGGTCTCTCCCCTCTTGAGGCGAGGACGAGGGTTCGTCCCTCCCCACCGACTAATAACTGGACATGTTATGGGCCATAGGCCAGTCAAACTAGTTGTTTTTTTGTGGGGTATGGGGGGTCCCATGGGTATTAAGCCCACCCTCACTTGTACTTTTAATTAATTCAAACATTTAGGGAGAGTAGGCTTCAGCCAAATTTCCAATTTATTATTATTAAAAAATAAAAGGGGAAAGAGATACAATACTGATTTATCAATACATGAGTACTTTATACGTGAAACCTTTTTACGTTTTAGTATATATTATAACTCATAAGTGATGCCTAACGTTATCAAGAGATGTAGTGAATATTGAATGCAAGTTGCATCAGATCTTTTGGTCACGCTGCATCGAAGTTGGGGAAAGGTGTATGTGCACTGAGCACTCAAAAGCTCTTTCATAAACTAAGGGACAACCGTACATGTCGCTATTCACGACTTCAAAGTCCCCAGTCAGAGTCACTAACTACTGTATGATGGAAAGCACAAATGCTTGCTGCAATCTTTACCAGTTTAATATAGTGACATTAACATCTGTAGTCACATTCAGAATATTACCAAGTACATACCAGATGATGTCCTCCATGGCTATGACAAGGGCTTCTCTATCTCGAGGTGGAGATAATACCAATTGCTTTTGTCCAAAGTCGGACTGAACATGGTCCATATTCATAGGTTGATTAACCTCTGATGATAACGCCAATCTCAAGTTCTTGCATAACTTAAGAGTATGCATAATGAAAGAAGTATACATACTGGAGGCAAAATTAAAATAATCAAATAGCTGGTGAACCATATATAAAATTCCTAATTGTGAACAAAGGGAGGGAAGTATATAGGTTTTGGATGTAGGAGTAAGTATGGCATATACGAGACAAAAAATGGAACATAAGTTGTGAAAAGATGTATCGATGAAATTATATGTACAACATGTATTATAGAAAATGAAACAAGGTGAAGATCCTTTATAGGGGGGTTTTCTGTACAGTTGTTGAGTGTAAGAGGCCAGCACAATTTCAGAAAAAAAATTGCCAAGAAGAAATGATGCACGTCTCTGTAGGAGATGTAGCTCCAGACTCCAACCTCCTCAATGTTGAATGATGATTGATCATAAGAACAATTGAGCTCCAAGAGAAAAACAACAATAATAAACAAATAGAACCAATAGATAATAAAACCAAATTCCAATTAACAAAAACCAAAAAAATCATGCAATATAGAGAGCTTGACTGCTAGGAAACTAAAAAATCTTGTATAAACATTTAAGACAGAAGTTATGAACCCCGATTTCCAAACGGCAACACCCAACTTTCCATCTTGACAAGCATCCACTTCTTATGGAACATATCCTGGCTATTCATATAGAATACTCCAAAATTCTTTGAACTTTGTTCTATGTGTTCATCTTCCGTACCTTTCCACCTTGATGTGAAAGACAAGGGGCATGCAATACTTTCCTTACTTCAATGACAATGTCACCAAGCGTTCATTCTTTTTCGAAGAGCTTTATAGTAAGGTATGGTTCTTGTATATGATGTTCACCCTCTCACTCATATATGACATTATGATTTGGGCATCTAACCTACCTTTGAACAATCAAACACAATTAACGAGGCCATTGACCATGATGTTCTCTAAGATGATACAATGCAAAAATTCAATACCACATGATATCGTTAGTGCAAAGTTTGTGTTGCATCTATGTTGGTTGAGGCTATACGACATTATGATTTGGGCATCCAACCTACCTTCAAACAATTAGACAAAATTAGAGAGGAAATTGATCATAATCTTTTCTAAAGATGATAGTAGATACAACACAAAAATTCAACACTAAAAGTTCAAGTTTGTGTTGCTTCTATGTTGGTTGAGAATTTCTTTCATGTTGTGGCTTCTATGACCAAGATACGTTGGTTAGGAATTACCACCAAACAAATGACATTCCAAAGCATTTGAGGCTCCTTGCGCACTACTCATGCCGGAGGTACAAGTACATGGTATAGTCAAAGGATAATATGGCTCCCAACATATCCATTGGATATCGACCATTTCCCCCACCCTTGCACAAGGAGGGCATATGCTTGCATTCAACCTAACATGATGAATGGAATAGGGTGATTAAATAGGAGATGTGGCATGGGTTAAGGCAGCACACCTAGCTCTAAAGGGATGGGTCGATATCTCCTCGAAATTCAAAGTTGCACAGATACCATTCTACTAGTCCCCCACCAAAATATGGTAGATTGTGCAATGTCATTCTCATACATTTCTTTTGGAGCCAAAGGGAGAATACAATAGAGCCCGTAGAAAGTTAAGGACCCACAACAAAAGAGGTAAGAACATAGTGTGCACAAATAACCTTGTGTCCCATTTTCAAGATGTATCTAATCTCATGAGTGACGAGTCTAAGATTTGAAGAATCAAGCTATGAGATACCCCCACCGATACCACATATACCTCTCCCTTCATAACTTCCCCAAAATTGAGCTAGGACTCTCTCTACACCTATCATGACTTTACTTCTATAACATATAACTACACACTCTCCATGACGGTACTGTTGGAAAAGCAACCTTCCACTAGGGAGCTCAAGATGTAAAGAAAATGGCTGTCAAAACTTGGTCAAAAGTTGCTCAAACTCGTCAAAATGCTCAATTTTTTACTAAACCCGTTATCATGTATTCTTGAAGAGCTCAAAGAGAGCTATCCAACCATATATAATACTTAGGTATTTGGCAGCAGATTGATGACAAAAGTCATACCCTACTTTCATGGCAAATTGGAAAACCAGATTTGAAAAGGTCAAAAGCAATGACATTTGGCCAAATCTTCAGCTACGACATCCAAGGGCTCATAATTAATGAGTTAAATAATAAAAAATTAAAAAATAAATAAAAGGCTAACTTACATGATTCACGGCACAAAATCTGAAAGCGGCTTTTTTTAATAGCTTTTTTTATTTTTTATGCTGGTAGAGGCTATGCCTATATAAAGACATGCATAGAACATTAAAACATGTCATGTACACTATCACAAGGTTATCATTTGCTCCTTTGCCATATCTTGTGTATTTTCATACTTGAGCAATTATTTGCTTAAAGTAGTAGAGATGTGTCATCTTCTTCCACAGTAACAATAGATCTCTTCAATGGAAGCAACTTCCACACATGGGAGACACGTCTTCAATACTATCTCATGATCACTGATCTATGGGATGAGCTTGAAGCTGAGGTGAAGCAACTAGAACAAGGATGAATTGGATTGTATGCAAACAGCTCCACAAGAACTTTGTAGCACCCAAGCTCAAGGTGCTACCTCATCTTCATCAAGTGGTGGAGTTGGAAGTACTCAAGCAAGAGGGCAATTGTTTCTACAACTCAAGAAGGAGCTTCAACTTCAACTTCAAGTGAAGGCCCAGATGCAACACCTTTATCTAGAAATAGAAAAGCTTTGTCCACTATCCGTATGAGTTGAAGTAATGAATATATACATCACCTTGCAGATATTAAGAGTGTCGGGGAATCATGGATCAAATTGGAGGGAATATTTGGAACAAGGACTCAACAATCTATTTCTCTACTTATTTCTTTCTTTTGATTGGAAATGGGTTACCAAACATTAGTGGCAAAGCACATAAACAAATCTAAGGACTATTTAGCTCACTTAATTGGGATGGACAATCTTATCTCAAAAGCAATCGTTGTAGGAGTTCTCTTGAAAAGTCTTCCTTCTTCAGAAAATTTTTATCACAAATTTGAAAAGTACTATCCAAGAGCTATTCAATCATATATTGCATGCTAAATTTGGAGCATACTTAAGAATCCAAAAGTCAAACCCTAAATCAGGCCAAAGGTCAAATACAAGTCAAAAGTAAGTGAAGTCTCAATAAAAAGTCAACAAAGGGATCTTTTATCAATCATAATATCAAAAGATATCAAAAAATATGACAAAGCAACTAAAATTAGAGCTTTCGTAAAATGCAATGAAAATTCCGCCATGAATTATGAAACCTTGATTTTTAAGATTTTTAGGTGTTCTTTTAGTTATACTTTTCAAGTCTGGACAAAACTATATAAAGACAAGAGTATTAGCACATAATCATCATGATCTTTTAGAGAGCTACGAAGAGCTAGACTCAAGTGGAGGTCTTCTTCAACCTTGTGGAGGAGATGAACTAGGGTTTCATCTTCTTCAAAGGATGGGCCGCAACTAGGGTTTGTGCTTCTATATTTTTATGATCCTTTGTAACATTCATGTACTCCATGTTTTGGAATATATGGCATATATGTGGAGCTTTGCTCCTTCCTCTCTCTCTGACTTTATTTATTCTCATTTTTCTCTCTAAATTTTGGGCCTTTAAAACCAACAATTGAATCGAGGTGATCGAAAAGACTCTTTTCACCTTTTCAAGAATTTTTCCCCATGTAGTTTGACTATTGGTGCTATGGAAGAAAACATTCCCACCAAAGTTATGCTTTACCATAAGATAGCTAGTTGTAAACTTAACTCTTTCACACACTAAATAATTCATCCAAATAGAAATCGACAAATCGTGATAGCCAAGAAAGAATGAATTGACCATTCTTACGCCCACAAAATTTTGAAAGTTGGAAGTTTTTCGCAACAATCTTGGATTCAATGTTGTCCCTTCATGATTCAATTAATATTTTCACCACATGAATAAGTCTTTTATCTTGTGCTTGTGCTTCATCAATTTGTAAATCATGTTTTTTATTTCTTATTGGGCGCTTTGGAGTTCAAGCCACAATAACTCAAGTTATTACTTGATCCATATATTAGGTAGATAAGATTATGTGGATCAATTCTTTTATAGAAGCAAAGAGCTTGGTTGAATATAGAAGAAAAAACGAGCTTGGTTGAATGTAGAAGAAAAAACATTCACTCAATTGAATTAGAAAGTTATCAAAACTTTCTAATTTTTATACATCACCCAATCAGTTCCAGCTGCTCATTTGGTTTAATTCATATGGAATGTGTGAAGGAGAATGCATGTGCCCAATTTGTTGATGAGGTCCATAAAATCTATGCCACATGGCTGCCATGTGGCAGATTTCTATTGAACCCCTAATGGAAGTTTCCCTGCTGCCCAATCAATTGCCTTGGTGCCCAAGTAACATAAGCTATGGCACCAACTATCCAAGTGACCCAAATGGCATAAACCAGAAATTTCCTAAATAGGTCACAAACATGGACCCAAAAATATTAGGGGCGAAAAAACGTACAAAACAACTTCAAGAGCTACAAAATGAAGAGTCCTAATGAAAACGTTGGGAGTCTCTAAGGCCCTTTCCTATCAAAATTTCCCATCCCAAGACTCAAACTCATTTCAAGACTGATCAACACCCTAATCCATCCACAATCCATCATCTTGTTTGCTTTATAAGCTCTTATTGATGTGTTTACCATCAAGCATCCAACTTGTACAATGAAGAATAAACCGCCTACTCCTGTAACTTACTTCTTACACCATATAACCCTCTAAAATGAATACATAAGCCCATCATGAGCCAAAACTTTTCTTTTAGTTAGCATTTGGTACCAAAAATATCCATGAGTTGGAAGCAAAAACACAATTGATTTTGTGTTTAAAGTGGCCAACTTTAACATGAGAAGGAAACTATGACTAATATTTTATATTCCAATGAAATTTTGTGATACATAGACTTGAACCGCCACATCCTCTTAAGTTACACATTAATAGTTGTCTTTTTGACAAGTATGCATTAAATGGACACATCTTTGTGTCCTTCAAAAGAGAAATCCATATTCTATAGACATATTCAATTAGATGTTTTCCTTAAAACACAATATTTATGATGCAAGCTCAAAAAAGATTGCCCGAAAATCACGTTTCTATGCTTCAAAAGCATTTGCTCAAAAGAAACAACACTGATTGAACATTTCAGCCTAAGAACTAATATATTCAACCACCGTAGAATAGCAACTAAGTTACCCTCTCTTGGTTGCAAGAAAAGACGAATTTTAGTTGAAAGTAAGAAAATAAGTGCAATAAAAATGCCCTGACATGACGAAATTCTAATAATTTTGACTGCTACAAACTTTTGTCCAGCTTCATTGCAGAAATAATATAAGATCAGCAGGTGTAGTTACCCGATGAACATATTCTATATACTTCTCATGCAGTAGCTTCCAATGATCATGAAGCACTTCTTTTCCTTCTATAGAGTCCACTGTCAAGAGCTTTCCAGAAAATGAAACCTACCAATATACAATTTATGCAGTTTTATGCGAGGGGCTAGAATGATAAACCAAGATTTATAATGTATCTGAGAAAGAATAATCCATATTCACCTGTGGAATCGGTATGTCTTTGGGTCCCCTTAAGAGCTCTTTGCTGATAACCTGCAAGACACCTTGTGAGACTCCTCCCTCATCAATTTTAGCCTCTTCCTCAGCATCTTGGGTTACATCTATGGACAGAGGATCCAAGGCAAGGAACGATTTCACTCCAATAACTGCACATTCACATGATGCTGTGACAGCAACTAGCCAAACCTCTCCAAAACCATTCAATACCTGAGTAATCCCCAGTAGAGGTGAATTAACTGACTTCCCAACAGGACAAGTATCAAGAATAGGGTATACTGTTGGGGGCTTGCCTGTGGAGGTCCTACTAATAGATTGCTCAGAGAAAGGAAGCCACTGTAACAAAATTGCATCGATTCCTGCTGCATGATGACAGTACAAGCGTTCAGGTACAACCTGATCCCCCAGGATAGAGAGAGGGGCTGACTCCAAAACACGAGATGGGAGGGCAAAATCAATCACTGCGAGCTGCAAGAGAGGAGGTGGTTCACCTGTCCAAACACCATCAAGATTCCCTACAAATCCTTCATCTTTCTCAACATCTTCTGTTAGCAGAGGATCCGAAGAACATCTTTCCACTAGCATTCCCAGCCCTTCAAGCAGACCCTCACTATTGATCTGAAGCCGTGGTGGAATAGTGTCATTCCACATAGGTTGCAATTCATCTGCAAGAGCATACAGATGCATTTCCCCATCCCAGAAGCTTACAGCAAGGATACTATCTTTACCAGCATTACTATACATCATCATGGAAGCACTACCTCGCCCTTTACTTCTACTGCCATCATTTGGAACATCTGCACCCATAATCACAGGCAGTGGCCCCTGTTGCCAAATTAAACATTGAATGTCTCTAATCCATAAATTCAGACAGTAAAATGTATATAACACTGACTAGAAGAACTCCTGATCAGCACAATCATAATTCTCATGAAGTCTTTACTATTAAATATGCCTTCAAATCAAATAAGATCATTCAATGATGAGATTTGATCCAATATTATGCATACTTGTAACTGCAGAGAGGCATTGAATGGAACATGGGCAGCGGCCTTCAGAAGCATGGTCTTTGTAGGCAGTGATTCCATAGTCAAGGTCGGAAAAACAGATTCCAGCCAGGCAGCAGCAAAACCAGCACAAGCAGATGATTTAGGCTCAACATTAGCCGAGGATGCACACTGACATGCATCTTGGTAAAGCTCCTCAATCGCAAGAACATTATGAAAGCTGTAAACAATCCAGAATCCACAATCATGCAATCTCAATGCAGACATATCATTATAATGAGGATAAGTTAAGCCTACCAAACCTACAGGAGAAACTATAACATACCTCCCAAAAGGTGAGACAGGACACATACAATACGTTGATCCGTTACTGTACAAAAGAAAAACCTGCAGGAAAAGAAAAAATTTATAAAAATCAATAACTAACTAAATAAATATCTAATTGACTGAACTGAATCTTTGATTCAAGGGAGGGGATTGTGTGCATGTGTGTTTGTGTGTGTGTGTGTGTGTTCTTTTTTTTTTTTTTTTTTTTTTTTTGGGGGGGTGTGTGTGTGTGTTGGGGGGTTGTTTTTTTTTTCTTTTTGTTGTTTTTTTTTTGGGGGGGGGGGGGGGGGGGGGGGGGGGGGGGGGGGGGGGGGGGGGGGGGGGGGGGGCTGTGTGTGCACACGCACACAAATACATGCAGAGTGCACACAGGCATGAGTGCATGCACATGTGATTGGTTTTGCATGTAGAGTACTTCTTTCTGTGGGACCTAGAAAATTACCGCAAAGCGATCCCACAAATGTGTGATTGATTTTGCGTGTAGACTATTTTGCTGTGGGACCTACGAGGCTAGAAAATTACCACGAAGCGATCCCACAAATGGCCACCTCCATAAGAAAATGCAACAGGTCGTGTGTGTGTGTGTGTGTGTGTGTGTGTGTGTGTGTGTGTGTGTGTGTGTGTGTTTCTTTTTTTTGGGGGGAGGGGAGAGAGGGTGCCTGCACGTGTGTTCACACATATATGTGCATCTGCCATGTATGCATGTGTGTGTGTGAGCACGCACACGTGCACATACATGCAGAACGCACACAGGCATGAGTGCATGCACATGTGTGATTGATTTTGTGTGTAGAGTATTTCTTCTTTCTTCTAGCAGCCTTGGGACCTACGAGGCTAGAAAATTACCGCAAAGCGATCCCACAAATGGCCACCTCCAAAAGAAAATGCAACAGGTCGAGCATATGTTGCAGGCACAGATCTTTCCAAGAACTGAGATTGCAAATGATACTCCTGCTCAGCATGATCTAAATTGCATGATAGATCAAACAACCTACAGAAAATTATGTAACCCACATGGATAGTGACCTTAAACAATTATACTGAACCTTCAACAATGGTGAACAATAACCAAACCTGAAAACACCATCAGATGACAGGATTCCAATATGAGTATCACTGTATGGATGCCATGCCACTTGCAATATACGTATTGCTCTACTTGAGCTTTGGAAGATATCTAGCCCAATGGTTGATGCTCTGTCAAATTAAAGTCAATCAAGCGGCCTATCAGACAGAACCATTGAAGTAGGTTTGCAAAAAGAAAAAAACTTTAATCCATTACACACTCCTGTGCTTCAACAGCTAGAATAATCAAACATCAAGCAAAGCTGGATCACGATTCACACTCACTACCCCCCAAGGAAAGAATTAAGACAAAAGCTTAACAAAGAAAAGCACATTACATACAGTTCTACAGCATCAATAACTTATTCGCTCAGGTACTCTAAAATTTATCGAATCTATATTAGAAACAAAAAAGAATGAATTTAAATAACTGCTGGAGATAATTATCTCATCAAGACATACGACATTTTACATTGAGATCAGGACAAGTTCCCATTCACAGTCAGTCCATTCATCTAGGCCCTCAAGATGAGAACGCTAAAGTTAGAAAACGTAAATTTATAAGATAAGAATTCTTCTCGGCAAAATTAGATCATCCAACAAAAAGCTGGTTTGATATGCTTTTTAACAAAAGTTGCACAAGTAAGATCAATATAAATCATCAAAAACACATGTCAATTAGAAAGCAAAATAACAAAAAAAAAAAAACAATAAACCTAAATAAAACACAAAAAATAGTAATCCAAAAAGAATAGAAGAAAATTTTAATAAGATATCAAATATAACAATATATAGACCTCTCTCTCTCTCTCTCTCTCTCTCTCTCTCTCTCTCTCTCTCTCTCTCTCTCAGCTATTATCAGAGATTTCCATACCCATACCACATAGGAAGAAACAGCTATCTCCCTCATTTGTAATATATATTGATGTAATTTTGAAACTCTTATGAGTCATAAGAGTGCTTTGGAAGCCACATCCCCCCCTTTTATTTTGATTTTTCCCTTTTATTATAGCCCCTTGAGGGCTTCCCCCCCAAGTGGAATGTAATGTTTTGATGTACCTGATCGGTCCCATAGGTCGACTTCAGCCTCCCGTGGACGTTAATATATCTTTCTTTCTTTCTTTCTTTCTCCCTCCCTCCCTCCCTCCCTCCCTCCCTCCCTCTCTCTCTCTCTCTCTCTCTCTCTCTCTCTCTCTCTCTCTCTCTCTCTCTCTCTCTCTCTCTCTCTCTCTCTCTCTCTCTCTCTCTCTCTCTCTCTCTCTCTCTCTCTCTCTCTCTCTCTCTCTCTCTCTCTCTCTCTCTCTCTCTCTCTCTCTCTCTCTCTCTCTCTCTCACACACACACACACAAGTTCAGAGTTATCCAAACATACGAACCCATGATAGAGAACACAAACACATAAGAAAAAACAACAACAAAAGCGAGGAAAAGACACAAAAGATAAGATCAATATATGTCATGAAAAATACAAGCAAGTAAGAAAACCAATACAAAATAAACAAGAATAAAAAATAATAAACAATATTTAAATTTAAAAAAATATAGATATATGAAAAAAATAAAAAATTGCACACATATTTATATATAAATAAGAAAATTTTAAATAATAACAAAAACAAAACAAAAAAGTGCATCTTCAACTTTTGTGTTTGACCAAAACAAGAAGTATCAAAATTAAACTTTATCATGCATAGCTTGGACAAATACCTAAGACATCCCTACTCATGTCGTCAGTGCCCTAGAGTAGATGCAAACTTTAATAAAGAGACTTTCTAAACAAGACCTTTAACAAAGTCAACGAGTTGAGTTTCTATCACTTTCAAAAGTAAAATCTTGCACAAAGAACAAACCTTTAAGAATAAAAATAACAATCAAATAACAAAAAAAGACGAAATAACAATAAATAATAAAGAATAATAATAAACATCAAACAAAGAAATTAAGCAAAAAAAAAAATTTAAAAAAAAATTAAACCCCAAAATATATAAAGAAATAAAAATAAATAAAAAGAAAAGGTAAAAATTTTAACATTTTTAAAATTAAAATTATTAAAAGAATTAAAAAATAATAATAATAATAATAATGATCGATTTGAACACATGAAAGGAAGAAGAACCATAAACGAACTTGTTGCAAAGTAAGAAAATCCTTACCTTCTTTGAAATTTTCTTGAATAGATACCCTTTTTGAACAAGCAAAGAGATTAGTTGGCAATACTGAACTACAAATGAAGACAAGCTTGAACAAAGGCGAGAAAAACTAAACAACTGAGAGCAAAGAAAACCATAGTTTGCTAAATGAAAAATATTTGAATGCATAGCTTGGACAAATACCTACGACTTCCCTACTCATGTCATCAGTGCCCTAGAGTAGATGCAAATTTTAATAAAGAGACTTTCTAAACAAGACCTTTTCTATTACTTTCAGAAGTGAAGGGTGAACTCAGCCATGATAAGATCTTGCACAAAGAACAAACCTTTTAAAAATAAAAATAACAATCAAATAACAAAAAAAGGGGAAATAACAATAAATAAATAAAGAATAATAATAAACATCAAACAAAAAAATTAAGCAAAAAATGGAATAAAACAAAAATTTTAAAATCCCAAAATATATATAGAAATAAAAATGAATAAAAAGAAAAGGTAAAAATTTTAACATTTTAAAATTAAAATTAAAAAAGAGTTAAAAATAATAATAATAATGATCGATTTGAACACATGAAAAGAAGAGCCATAAACGAACTTGTTGCAAAGTAAGAAAATCCTTAACTTCTTTGAAATTTTCTTGAATAAATACCCTTTTTGAACAAGCAAAGACATTAGTTGGCAATACTGAACTACAAATGAAGACAAACTTGAACAAAGACGAGAAAATCTAAACAATTGAGAGGAAACAAAACCATAGTTTGCTAAATGAAAAATATTTGAATCAACATGAGGCATTCAAATCATGTTAATGCTAGCGAATTCCGATTCTAGTCTTTTATCATAAATGTCTACTTCAGAACCAAAGGCAGATTGAAATATTTTTAGATCTAGACAAGCACAAGAATCACCATGTGAAGTACAATTCAGCTCACAAAATTCTTTGGGATAAATACCACCACCAAAAGCATCATTATTTATATACATAAAATCTTCAAAAGAACTAAGATCAAGAATAAAGAGATCATCTACAAAGCGTCTCATATTAGAAAGTTTGTGTATAATGATAGCACAAGTATTAGCTAAAACATGCCTTTCCGTGAATTCAAATTCATAAGTAAAAAGATAAAAATTAAGAAGAAAAACAACAAAATTTGTACCCATAGGAATTCCAATACATTGTTTGAATAAAGCATCACCAATTGAAATATAAAAGTTTTGCAAAAGAAAATCTAACCAAACAAGAATGTCACTTTCATATGCTATTCTAGTGTATGTTTCTTTCTACTATCTATATGTATGAACTTGAATTTCAATCATAAATTAAAATGCAATGCATATTTTTCACCAAAAGAGCTTACATCTATCTTTCGTGAATTCAAAGAGAAAACTTTCCTAACTAAAGAGGAAATCCTATGTTTTAAATCATTCAAGTCTAACTTTGTACACAAAGTGGTGAAGTCAGAAGTTTGACACCCCAAGGGAATAGATTTTTCTTCTAGAGTTCTTGAAGAGTTGAGAGACTTTATTAAAAAGATAACACCTAGAGAATTTTCTAAGCTCCAACTTGAGGAAGCTGACACACCTACTTCTTTGAGTAAATCCTTCCAAATATTATGAACAGTAGGTAAAATGGCTTTAAAACAATTGCTTAACCTTTTGGAAACATGCATGAGAGATGTATCACATGCAGCAACTATAAAACTCGGTTTAATGGGGCTCTTATGGAATTTCCAAGCCATATTTACAAATAATAAACTTGAATACAATTCGAAACCATAAGATTTACAAAACTTGATGATTTGAAATAACTTCTCTAGAAGAAACACTACAAACATGATATGTAGACGAGATAATTTCTTTCATAAGGAGCTCTACATAAAACATTTTGCAAGTAAAAACAAAATTATTAGGACATTTATCCACATACATAATTACAAAGCGTTTATGAATTTTTTTAGTGAATTCAAATCACTTCCCAATAAGCTATCTAATGAAAGCTAAATCAACCTTTATAGAAATTGATTTCCAATGTGTCAAAATTTGACAAATGCCTAAAGTTTCTTCAAATTTTACAATGAAATTATCAATGACCTTTTCTATATCTTTACAATCTAAATGTTCCTCCGGAAAAAAGTTCTTTCAAACTACTAGTAGGAAGAATAGAACAATCAAGAGAAATTACGTGACCTTAATCCTTGTTTACGAAAGAGGAAAAGGAAACACTATTGATGCAACAAGTTCTTCCAGAAATCGACAATCTATCTTACTCTTTCATATTTCTTCCAATGTCATTGTAATTGAAAGCATTTTGACCCAAA
>CM035427.1:140432232-140434732 GCA_020310875.1 Ceratopteris richardii | reverse complement strand
ATAATAAACGAAAAAGAAGATAGTTATTGAGCTTTAACTCGTCTAAGTTAAAATAATATAAAGGAAAAATATGATAGTTAAAATCAATATGTTATCACTCATATGTGATTCTTGATGAGTCATAATATAAACAAGACATATGATAGTTATAGAACTTTGATGATGAAATGCAAGGGGTTTGAACATTGTGAACTTTTTGAAAAATCTAGAAATATCATAGTACATATTAGTATATTTTGGTAGTGATGTGTGTGAACACATTTCTGACCATAGGGACATATTTATCCCTCTTTAGGAGATTCTTTCCCCAAGCTTGTATATATGCCCATAACCCTAATGGGCTACTTATTGTGTATTGTTCTCCCAAGCTTCCTCTTCCTCGTGTTGTCTGTATGTGTTCTCATTCCCCAAAGTCCAACAATCGGTATCAAGGCTAGACGATTTGCCAAGGTGCATCGTCGGCACATCTTGCTCACTTTCTCAAATCATTACGAGACTTGGAGAGCATTGTCCAGGCAACTACAAGTAACTTGACGAGCTTGGTGCAAAAAGAAAGTCATTTTGACCTTCAAACGCACTATCACAACAATTATGCAAGTGATTTGTCTTTTTCTGTTGGTTTTTGTTCAGATTTTTATTTGCAAGTACAAGCACACCAAAGTCTCCTCCAAGTGTAAATGACCTCCATAAGATACTTTTGTTTAACTCTTTCAAGAAAGAGTCAAATTTTTGCATTATTGCACACTAGCTAGCCATGCTCAAATCAATGATGTATTCCATATGTTTCCTATTGAGGATAAGTTGGATGGTTCCAACTATCTATTGTGAGCATTGACCATACATGATGCACCATGTATTGGTTGCAAAGGGATTATGGAATAATTGTCTAGGGTGTTAAAAAGCATTCTATTACGACAACAAATCCTTGAAATCTAGTTAGTGCAAGTGGCGATCAGAGTGTCGCAAGTTTTGGTTCTCATGCAATTTCGAGTTTCAATCCTCTTGTAGCTCTTATTTTGACTATATCACGTACACCACCAACACCCCTAGTCACTACAAAGCAACTTCGCTGGGATAGCAAAAATGCATAGACACATGCCTTGCTCATTTTGTCTGTCAAGCACGTCCTAATCCATCTTCCGCATGGTATCAGCCAAGAAATGAGACACTTGTTGTTTACCTACGAAATCAATTCGAGAGTGAGCATATTAATGAAGGTGATTCTATGGATAGTTTTCTAACAAGATTTGAAGAAGAAAACGATTGCTACAAATGAAATTTTGCTAGAAAGTTCGATCGTGCAAACACTTTTCAATGGGCTTCCTGATTCTTATCATAGCTATGATCTACTCTTCAATGGACTCAAATGCCTTAACATTTGAAGAGTTAATTTATGTTTTGTTGCACGAGGATCGATCTAGGTAAAAAACATCCATGTATGTATGTATGTATGTATGTATGTACATATGTATGTATGTATGTATGTATGTATGTATGTATGTATGTATGTATGCATGCATGTATGTATGAATGTATGTATGTATGTATATATGTATGAATGTATGTATGAATGTATGTATGTATGTACGTATGTATGTATGTACGCATAGTTTTTTCATACGCCAACCATACGGCAAGCGCATACGAGTACGGAAGTACGAAAAAAATATGATTAAAAATACCATACATGACCATACGTGACCAAGAACTACATGTGGGGAAAAGATAATAAGTATCGTAAGTTTAGTGCAATATGCAGAAAACATATATTATGTAATGTATTGTACTCCTTTTAAAGGAGATTATAATGTACTCTACTATACCGTAGAAAGTCAATACAATACAACACATTATAATGTATGTATTATATAATGGTGTATGTATAATCTTTTTATACAATACGTACATATCATTACATACAATACGACAGAGTACATAATATACAATGTCCTTCGTCTTCTACATTGTTACATAGTATATAAAGTACAATACACTAGATAATATAGTCAAAAACTGCAAGTGTGCAAATTTTATATTGTATAGATTCTCAATATACGATACATACATAATGCACAAATTATTTCTTCCATGAATATCTCTTTTTACATACATAATTGGAACACAATTTTGGAGTATAAAAAGCAGTTTCAACAATTGCTTTTATAAAACGGAATACAATTTTGGAGTATAAACGACGAATTTAGGGTTCGAGTATAAAAAAGGATTTCATACTTATGATAATATCATACGTCCAACAGTGGGAAAAATATACCATACGAGCACGTAAAAAACTATGTATGTACGTATGTATGTATGTATGTATGTATGTATGTGTGCACTGTGTACGTACGTACGTGTGTGTGTATATGTGTGTCTGTATATACACATACATACATACACACATCCATACATACATCCATACATACATAACATACATAGGTATACATACGTGTGTTTGTGTGTAAATACATACATATATATATATACATACATACATACA
>CM035427.1:140347232-140409732 GCA_020310875.1 Ceratopteris richardii | reverse complement strand
TGCATTCACTCCCACTCTAAGTGATAGTGTTAAGATGCAATAAATTGCAGCAAGTATGATATTTAAAAACACATTTGAGAGAAGATTTGGTATCTTGATTCTTCCAACATGTCCAATGACCAAAAGTCATATAAATAATGTAAATGCATATATAACCCTCCGATTTGGGGTCCAAAAAATATTACAAAAATATGTTTGGAAAGCTCTTGAAAAGGAGCTATGACCTAGAAAGATCAAAACATAAAAAAGGAGAGTCCTTGGGGGCCTTTAGGCTTTATCTCCAACACATCAATGTAACAACACCAAAGAATCGAGGATTCTGGGAGTCACAAAGTCATAATAGTCAATAATACAAGCAATGAACCACAAGCGACAATAATACAATCAATGATCATCAAGCTTCAAAATCCTTTCGAGTCAATATCAAATGAATCACTACTATCAACATCATCATCATAATCATCATCATCATCATCATCATCATGTGACGGATTAGTAGATGCCTCTACCAGAAATGAAGTCAATGATGATGGATCTAGCATACCGGAAGGTCTAATCTTAGCACGAGTTCGAGATGCCCTAGTGCCATGATGCAGAAGGGTCAACTCTTAACAAAGCATATCATATAAATCAAGGTCCTTTGTTGGAATGGTAGGCATATTATGGACCTTGTCAATGTCAAGGTCATCTACATTGACCTTTCGTACATGTATTGAATGGCCACGTGCTCTAATAAACGTAGATTGAAGTGACAATACATGAGCCACTTCAACTACATTATGGAAAGTCTATTCCTCTTCTTTTTGTGGATTCCTCTCTTTTTGTGGAAGAGGATCCATGTACTCCACTTTCTTTCACAATGATTGGCATTAAAGTCTTGTGGAAGTATGTGAATGGCTAACTGTCTCTGAATATTTTTTTAGAAAAAGAGAACAACACACAACTCAAGAGTCAAAGCTCATGGGTTATAGTTTATGGATCATTCATGTAAAGATTCAATTAAAGAGTACATCAAAAAAAAAAAGATTGAAGATTTATTAATGACTTACTAGTTGAGGTGCATCAACACTATCTATCCCACGAAGCCATAAGCATCGATTGCATTCTTCTCAAGCATGTGGTGTCTCTACCAAAAAGACCTCTATTTTTTAAATTATGTAAGCTTAATTTCCAACTTTCCACATAGCTCCACATCACAACTTCCATACAATCGATCTATATAGTCGTTCCAAGCATTTATTAGCTCCATTTACATCATGTAGATCATCGGAACGAACTCCATCTCTTCCTCCACACTAGTTTTATTTGTTTTATCCTAAGTATCAAAAACAAATCAATTTAGAAGCAAAAAAAATAAAGTGGATTGTGGCACACACACACATAGATAAATAGTATGTATGTATGTAATATGTAGTGTATATATGTATATATGTACTATGTAGTATGAATATACGTACGCATGTATGTATGTATGTAATATGTATGTACGTATGTGTATGTATGTATGTATGTATGTATGTATGTATGTATGTAATATATGTGTACTATGTCTATGCATCTATGTATGTATGCATGTATTGCATAAACATATACATAGATACATAGTACATACATACATACATATTCAAACATACATAGTATATACATATACATGCCAATAAACAAATACATACATACATACATACGTACATACATAAATACATACATACATACATAAATACATACATACGTACATTCAAGAATCAAGAATGATGAATAAAAAGAAAATTAAAAATTAAAATAAATGTACCTATCCAATGTCAAATGAGGACATCTCTGAAGAGATTCTCTCATTCGCTTCATAAATTCATATAATAATCCAAGTGTGGTGCCCCCTCTATCTACTATGCATATAAGTGAATATAAGGGCTCTAAAGCATGCACCAATCCCTCTAGAAGCGATACAATTGTTCGTATCAATGCTTGCCTTATTCTTGCCACTCTCTACATCACTATGCACATGTATGCAAACCTTGTCATGGAAAGCTTCACCAAGTCAATATCACTAAAAGATCTAAATAGAAGAGCAACTTTGGTCTCATGGTGCACAAAGAGACCACTTTTGAGCAAGTGCTAAAAATGTTGTAGATCCATGGTATTTTCCCCACATCTTCTATCAAGAAATCAATACTTCAGCCTATTGCACCACATGGGGTTCACACATGACACAATAGAGAGGAACTCAATCACTTCCATTAACTATGATAACACAATTACTTACCGCATGGGGTTCACACATGACACAATAGAGAGGAACTCTTCTTCCAAGAATCCTCCTATAGCCACATGATTACTTCCATTAACTGTGATAACACAATTACTTGCGATAACTCTGATAACCTCGACCACTTTCTCTCCGTCGATTTCCATGATAGCTTTGAGGATATGGCCATAGATAAATTCAGCTATTTACATATAAACAAAATGAACCAATTATCAATTTATATATGCCAAAATGAATCCAAGCAAACCCTAAATTCACCCTCAAATGAAACTGCAACTATAAACTCATCGTAGTCAACCACAAGACTATATAGCATATCAATATCATTGATGATTGATGATTAATCAATTAATCAAGGAAATGTACATAATTTCTACATGCAAAATTAAAATTCAAAATTGCAATGATGATATGATCATATGTATTATATGGCATGTGGATCACCACTCATGAATCATGAATCATGCTAATTTATATGGAAACATGTTACATCAATGATCATACATTCTCATCGATGATAGATCATAGGTCGCAAAAAATTAAAATGATAGAATCTTAATGGCCATTATGATCCATAGTTATACATACATGTCATTCGTGACATGTCACGCGCATCTTGACTCTTGACATGTCATGACTCATGGTGCATCTTGACTCTTGACATGTCATGACTCATGAGTCATGACATGTCATCATTTATGAGTCATAGTACATAGTATTATAAACATACGACATTGATCAATAGTTATTAGTATCATACATGTAACATCATTGGTCCATTTTATATGTTTATTTGTAATATTATGTACTATGAGCCATGGCTCATGAGTCATGACACATTATGACTTATGATTCATGACATGCCATGACTTTTGAGTCATGACATGTCAAGGGTCAAGACACATGTGACATGTCATGACTCATGACTCATATATGACATCATACATGCAAAATGTATGTGTAAATATGGATCATAATGGGCATTAGGACTCTATCATTATAAATTTGCACGATATATGATCTATCATCTATCATCTATGAGATTCATATCACATGCCATATGTAGTTAAGTATTTGGCATACTATTATGTACAATGTGCAATGAGAATTCGAGATTTGAGAATAGACATTAAAGTTTAAACTTACATGTATTCATAACAACTTATCTCATGCATTTATTGCTCAAAGGAACATGGTGCCTTTGCAATAATGCACCAAAATATTATACACATTTTTGTTTCTCATGTTCGTCCATCCGTCACACATGATAATGCATCCATATTTTCCCCATGTCTCTTTCATGGGTTGAGGCACTCTCTCTATTATTTCCTATGTTCTTTTTGGCTATGTTGTCCTCAATTCTTCATAAGTAGAACCTTGCCATCGGTATCCTAACAATGATACTTTACCAATGGCATTCCTCCATGTCGGTGTCCGTTGACTTTTCTCCTACATTACTTTTGCAAACTAACATGTATGGAGGCTGATCCAAGGGAGACATGTTCATGCTCTTGATAATCATGCTCTACTTTTGCACTCTTCGTTGGTATGGCGTTTGGCTTTTGGCATGGTGATGAGAGGGTATAGAAGGATAGAAGGACAAAGAGAGGATCCTAATGCTTGGAAATGCAAGATGGACGAGGAGGTGGATAGGGCTTGAGCTAGAGAAGTGCAAGGGGTTTTACCTTGCTAAGAGTATGCACGGTGTTCGAGAACAATTCTCTAGACACTAGTGGATTGCCCAATGAGGCCGTTTATGTGAGGTAAAAAAACTTTATTTTTCCCGATAATATATTGTGCACATCGCAACATTGCAACGTTGTGAACACAACGCAACCTGTTGCAATGCAACACTTGTTCTTCTGCTGCCGGCTGGTAAGCGAAAATTTGTAAATGCTACATAATCAAAGAATGAAGACAAAGATGAAAAGAAACCAGATATGCAGATTCAGTGTTCCAAGTACTATAAGACTAATGATCATGTTATAAAGAATAAAACCTGTTGCTCATGAAGAAAAGAGAACTTATATGTCTGATGGATCAAGACAAGCTTGCACTCGTATGTCGTATGAGCTGACCCGTATGATGCGTGCCGTCAAGTCCCGTACGGTTTGATGCCGTCCAACTCGTCCAATTAAAAACCGCCGAATTCGTTTGAAGGTATTTAGGGTTGCGACTAGTCATATTTTGCTCATATGACTTAAGATCTTGCGTTCGTGAGCTTGAGGCGCTTCGATTTAGAGCTTCAGCCCCTAGTCTTGGAGCTCTCCAAGCTTGAGACTTGAGCATTAGGATTGTTGCGCAGCCCTCCTTCTCATCTTTAGTATCTTTCTTAGCTTCAAACAACCCCTCTTCTCATCTTCCAACAGCCTCTCATGGCTCCTCCTCTTCATGAAGCCTTTCACAAGCATTGTGTAGCTTTTGAAAGAGTGAAAGATAAGTCCAATGTTTGTAGGTGGCATTGCAAATATTGTGGAAGGATACAAACATCTAGTGTGACTCGACTTCTCATCCATCTATGCAAATTGGGTGGAGAATGCTCTCCTTGCAATGGTATTCCCGATGAGATTTATGAAGAATGTCGCAAGAAATATCTTCCATTGAAGAGGAGAAAAGGCTCTCTTCCTTAACATGAAGTAGTCTCACCGGATCATGACGATATCGGAATAGGTAATGCTCCATCCATTTCTATTGGTTCAGCTGCACCCACAATGAGTTCACATGGATGTGAGGAAGGAACAAGTCTTCCAAAGAGAGATAAGGGAGTATGTGAAAGTGGTACTGGTTCTTCTCGACAACCTACCCTTGCACAAGTATCGGGTGGAGTTTCGGGGACATTGGCTTTTCTTAAAGAAAGACAAAGAGTGGCTGAAATTGAAATTGCAAGAACCATCATTGAGTGTAATCTTCCCTTTAATGTGCTTCGTTTGGATCGATGGAGGCGTATAATAAGAGCCATAGCTAATGTATGACCTTGTGAGGGATGGTATGGTGTTTCCTACAATGATATGCGCATAAAAGAAATTGGATGAGAAAAAAGCAAGAACTGATAAATCTTTGGAGCCCGTGCGAGCCGATTGGGCCAAATATGGATGCTCCATTCTCTCCGATGGATGGAGTGATCGTAAAAAGAGAGGGATACCAATATCCTTGTCTCTTGCCCTCTTGGTACCTACTTCTTACGGGCAGTGGATGCCGGAGTAAGAAGCAAAAAAGTCATTGGAAGCTTTATTTATTCACATATCCACCAAGCCATACTTGAGGTAAGTTTCCAAATTCATTCTTCAACTTTCATTCATTAAAATTCAGATTTTGCATTCTAGATTATATGTAAAATCATAAATATGTGTGCCATATAATATGAATGACTAATATTCAGCATGCTAATTGTTTTTGTTTCCTTTTATAACTTGTCATAGGTTGGTGACTGGTCACCAACATGTTATTCAAGTCATTACAGGCAATGCATCAAATTGTGCTTCTATGGAAAGGAAGCTAGAGCAAGAGTTTCCATCTATAGTGTGGAGTCCTTGTGCCACTCATTGCCTTGATCTTCTTATGGAAGACATCGGCAAATTCGAGTGAGTGAAGAGCATTACATCAGAGGCCATCTCCATTGTGGACTTCATAAATGCTAAGATGAGGGTGCTTGCTATATCGCTCATATTCATTTGGCGCTAAAAAAGCCATCAAAGACGAGATTTGCAGCCATGTGGACACTTTTAGACCATCTTTTTGAAGTCCAAAATAAACTTCAAAAGATGGTTGTTTCAGAAGAGTTCAAAGAATGGTTAGATGGAGATCCCACTGCCCAACAAAAAGAGGCAAAGGCTATGCAAAGATTGTGTTTGAAAGAGTCTTTTTGGAGAAGTGTTCATGATCTTATCATTGCTATACTACCACTATATAAAGTTCTACGCATGACCGATATGGAGGGAGCAACAATTGGTGTACTTTATCACTTTACGAAGGAGGCAATAAATGAAATTCACAAGTGCACCATCCTTGATGAGTCGGTTGATCCACCATGGTAAGTATAAGTATGACTTTGTTACTTTAAAGTTTAAAAACTTCATGAATCGTGTCATTAAAATTTATAATATTTGATGCTCATTGCTCATTAATGTGTATGCTTTTTTTTCCTATCCCTTATAGTGATATTTTGGAGAGCACACCTAAAAGGGATGACCTTCTCTACTTGATTGAGAAGAGGTGGAAGTGGATGAAGCGCCCGATTTGCTACTCTCTTACATCCGGCTTTCAAAGAGCCATCCTTATTTATGGGCACTTCACTCTTGAAAGATAGAAACATATATCTTCCAAAGATTCTCTCATCTAATGATCATGGTAAATTTCTACAAGATTTTATTAATTATAATGATCAAAGGGGTAGTGCATTGGCTTCATCCTTGGTTTGGAAGAGAGATTCATTGGTGAAACCTCTCTTTTGGTGGGAGAGTTTTGGCTATCAAATGCCAACACTCCAAAGATGTGCTATACGCGTTCTTGCAAAGGTATGCATTCTTAGTTTTTATCTTGCTTTTAATTTTTCCATATATGATTCATGAATCATATTTCATGATTATTGATGTTATGTTATTTTTTGTTTTAGGATTGCTCATTCGGAGCTTGTGAGAGAAATTGGTCACCCTATTCTCTCATACATACTAAGATACGCAACAAGCTAAGCACTAAGCAGTTGGAGAGACTTATTTATTGTCGCTCTAATCTACGGATGCTTCATTCCATGCATGAAATGCCCATGGCACGCCAGGTAAAAATTTAAGCTTTCAGTTTAAACTTTAGATTCTTGATTGCTGAATTCTTATGTTTTTTTCCAACACATCATATGTCATCATGTAACATGTTATATACTACCATGTTTACTTTTTGTTTTTGTTTTTGTTTGAATAGGTGAATGTAGATATACTACCCTTGAGACACTAAAAGATATTCAAAGAGAAAGAAATAAAGAAGAAGAAAGGATTTTCCGTGAACTTTATCTAGAGCTTGAGGAGATTGATCGGAGAGTGAGTCGCGCACGATCTCACTCAAAGGTCATAGTTCGTGGTCCACAATCCCGTAAGAGGCATGGAAGCTCCACTATTGCATATTCACGGCATGGATCGAGTAGTAGATCTACTCCATCAGCTATGGAAGAGAAGAATGTGGTCATTGACACAGACCTTAGAGAGCCATCGTATGATGATGATGGCAACATTCTTAGTGACGGGGATTATGAGAATGCATCTATTACTTCTTCTATTGGAGATCATGGAGATTCATGTAGTGATCATCACTATGATGATTGATCATGATTCATGAAATATAACATTAAATTTTGTATTGTACTTTGGATTTTGGAACTTGGAGTTCGCGAAATTGACAATGTATTTTGAACATAGTACATTTGTTAGTGTTTACTTGTTTTACACGACACATGTATCATGCATGATGTTATGACTTATGTCAATGAGAAATGTGCTTCTTTAATCTTGTTTTGAATCAACTTGAATCGTGATCATTGAAGTTTTCATACAGTGGTGATTTATGCAAATGCCAAAGCTGAAAATTGAAATGCTGAAATTTTAACTGTCATGACTCAAATTTATGAATTAGTGCAATGTGTTATGTGACATCGTCAAGTTTGTTGACGGTAAATGTATAGTTCATGATCTCTCTGATCATGTCAAAATCATTACATCTCGAATGTTATGGGTTTTATAGACTCACCAATTATGTCAAATTTGTGGATGATTACGCATGTCCAACTCAAAATTTACAAGCCATCTTAGATGCCGAACTTTGGCATGCACGTTCCCATCATCCAAATTTTACTAGATTAATATTTTGCATAAATTTGATATGGTGTCCTCCTTTGGGTAAGGTTTTGCATTCTTCCTTCTCCAAAGTTGGTACAACGAGAGTTAGCGTGAATTAAAGCTTGTTCACCATGACATTTGTGGTCCAACTCAAACACCATCATTTGGTAAATACCTCTAATTGGTGACTTCTATAGATGACTTTTCCAAACATGCATGGATCTATCCGCTCAAGTCAAATTTTGAAGCTTCTTTTTGCTTCAAAACAATTTTTTATTATCACTGAAATTTTTTCCACATGTAAAATAGGCAACCCTCCATCGTAATCAAGGATGGGAGAGTATGCCTTTTAAGTTCAATGGATTCCTCACTGAGAATGAGTGTTCAACCTTCATTTGACTTACATGTATGCATTTTATCGAAGATAAAACCATCACATCCTTAAGCGGTCTCGATAGACAATAATGTATGACATAATCATCAGTCATGCGAGAATTTTGCAAACTTCTACAATTCATGTAAACATTCCCTTGCATGTCATAATTATGCATTTTGCATAGCTTGACTGAGTTCACAATGCACGGATAAAATGCTGAAAGCGAACGAGCGTTCAAACACATAACGGGGATTGCAGTACAAGCGGCCTCTGATATACCTTAAAGTTCTCTTTGACGAAAAGCGAGTCGGAATTCTCTACAGCAGTATTCTGTTCGATCTCAAGCGCATGAAGGACGCGTTCTACGGAATTCCAAACAAAAATGCGAGAAGACCCGTCGAAAGCGAGCAAGTTGAGAGAAATACGCCACGTCTTTGTCGGACCTCCTTCGACCGAAGTGGGCGGCCTCGACGACGAGTCGTGAGCGAGCTTCTTAAAAACGGGATGCTTCGACAGTAGCTGCGCCATAACACTCCTGTGAAATGGAGTGTCACCGACCCATTTACAATTGCTTAAGGAAGTAAAGCGTAGTATTTTTCAACAACGAACGTAAAGAAGAATGGAATCAGACGGCGGCAACGAGACGTAAAGCTTAACAAGTTTTTTTAATTTAAATGAAAAAATCAATAGGGAGAGTGGTCAAAAATCCCTCTTTTTATTCAGCGGGCATGATTTAGCCGATGTGCCTTGTATTTTTAGGTAGGATGTACCTTGTATTCTTAGGAAGATGGCCAGGGTTCAAGTTCCACCTAGGGCTGGATGTCTCAAAGTTCCCCAAGGTGGGTGCCTCTACCTTACGAGGTCGGGTGTGTATCTTTTCAATTCATTGTACTCTCAAAAAAAAAAAAAAAAAAAAATCCCTCCTTTTGTTTGATCATTCGGTCATTTGGAAGTAAGTGGTCCTTTTGTTTGATCACTGATTCACTAGGTCATTTGGAACTAAGTGATGCTTTTAGAAACTATTGGTTGTTTTGCGTTTTTTTGGAATGCCATAAAAAACAGAGCTCTCAAGAAAAATATGAGAAAAACAGAGCTCTCATTGGTTGGCCCTTCCTCCTATAAAGAACTAGTTATTAGGACTACCATATGCTAGAGATATGACTCTCCTCCCAACCTTATGCCTCTATATATAGCTACTCAAATCAGCGAGGACCACAAATGTAACTAGAGTCCATAAGTGCATGTGCAATCTCCACCACTCCTTTCACATCTTCCGCTAGAGTCCATTAGCGGTTGGTATGATCTCCACCTCTACTTTAGCCCCTTCCACTAGAGTACGGGTGTTCCCACTCATAGCCTTGATGATCGTCCTAGCCGTCTCATATTTTTGTGTGGGCAGAAGGATGGCATCCCAACCTTCTAACATTGGAACTCTTAAATATATAAGCTAGATCTAATGTGCACCAACAAGCATGCACACTTCCTTGGATAGGACATATCTTGCCTTTTATCATGTCGCAAGTTTGCAGTGGAACTTTGAGATTATCCTTTATTGCCTTTGAGACTTCTTTTGTGCTATGTGCACACTAGTGAAGTTGTAGATGAGTAGGATTTCCTTAGTTGTTTAGAGTGCATGGATGAAGACGCATATGTGATGAGTTCAATCCCTTGTTAGAGTGTGGATGAAGTCGCATATGTGATGAGTTCTTTTAATTCATGGTTAGATAAAATTGTTTCGTGCTTAATTTATTGCAACATTTTATGATTGGCAATTGGTATACTTATTTAGTGACCCTTGTTCTTCCATAGTTTCATGAAAATCATACATTCCAAAACTACAGTTTGTACGAGAGTAGTTTTCAATTTGTTCTAACCAATACTTGTGAATTTTATTCCTCAACCTACATTTTGAATGGATTATTACAAAAAAGGATTTAATGGGCTGATCATAAAAAAGATAATACATTTTTTTCTACTACAATAGTTTAGGTATAGTTGGATGATTTATGAATGATATAATAGACTTACCTTAGATACATGAAATACACTTTGTAATTGTGATAAGAATCCAACATTGTTTTTAGTGATTTTTAAACTAGTTGCACAATATATTTTCATTTGTTTCACGATTCAATGTTAATGAAAAGCTATGCTTATTAATCTATAAGCAATGTTGTGCACCAAATATATTACTAAGAGTTTTTCACATATACCATTGTATGTCTCATTAGTTGGCTTGAAAATGAATTGTCTCAATTTGGTTTTGCAACCGAATAGTGAGGAAATAGTCAATTTTACACTCTTTATCCTAAGAGTTGAAAGTGTTACAAGTTTATTCTCCAATACCATTACATTTTTTATATGGTATTTTACTTGTGGTCCTATCAATCGTAGTAACCTCACTTGATTGTGCCCCTTATACATACAAACAGACACACATATGTATATAGGATACATACATATAGTCGCATACATGTCTAAAATCACATATATTATTGCATACATAAGCATAATGTTATGTGTATATATATAGTTTCATATATATGAGCATATTTGTAAAAAATAATTAATGGTCATTAACATACTTCTTTTCCATATATATATATGTGTGTGTATGTGTGTGCGTGTATATATATATATAAATAAATAAATATATATATATATATATATATATATATATATATATATATATATATATATATTGTCATGTAAAGAGACACACATATATTCATATTATTTCATTTACATATTGTATGATTACAAATGTACAATTACTAATATGTGAATAGGTTTACATTCTAATATGTGAATAGGTTTACATGTATTTCTATATTTATATATATTTATATTCATATATTGTATACATATATACATAGACACACACACACACACATGAAGGGCTCTAGTGTGTTGAACAAGAGGAGCATGGAGGAGATGAAGGGAGGGAGAGGAGAGGAGACACGCGCACATGTGTGTGGGAGCCTCAAAACCCACATAATGATCTCTATGAGACAATGCTCTATAAATGATATATGTATATGAATATAGGAGTAAGGTCACATGACCCTTACATTCCCAACAATCTCCGATGGGTCAATGTGACCATAAGTGGAAAAATATACAAAGAATGATGTAGGACTATACAATATGGTACACTAAGAGTTCGGATCTCAACCCATACCAATCAGCCTATACCAATCGCCTCAAACAAGGTGTATCCATGCACCTCAAATTGCTCTAGACTCATATCGAAAAGATTCAAGCTCACATCTAATTGATGCAAGAACTGAGGAAGTTCTTACAAACCTCCCACTTGCTCTATGCCTATGTCGATCATCAAACGATTGGAAACTCTAGGTGCAAATGCTCCAATAGTAACTACAATGTCTCATCTCAAGCATAACAACTCGTACATCAAACTCCAAAATGTTGATGAAACCTGTGTTATCTTGGCTAACCTAAGCATGTCAACCATGCATGTATCCAAGGCATCTAAAGCACCACCATCAATACCAACATGTCTTGACAAATCTATGTCAACATCTGGCATGAGAAAATCCAAGAATGATTGCATAACTGCTGACTCCTCAGCATCCAAATCAGCCATCCTATCAACCAAGGATGTATTTAACTGTGCATCCTAAGAGCTAATATGCTCCACCATACATTTTATATCATAAGATTTATCTTGATCTACCACACCAAGTGTATCATCATGCTCCACATGAGCTAACTACACAACATCAATACCAAGATCCATCTGATGTTCTAGCTCTAAGTGAGTGTCATCACAATGCTTTACATGAGCATCCACATCATGCTCTAAAGCATCCAAATTATTATCCAAAGTGAGCTCCACATGAGCATCCACATGTTCAACAAAATCATGCTCTATATAAGCATCAAGAGCATCCAAAACATGCTCTACATGTGCATCCATTTGAGCATATGAATCCTACCGTACATGTGCATCTTGAATGTCAATAGACCAATCTATAGGTCGATAAAATGAGACATGATGAGTCTCATGTCGGACATAAGGTTAAAATCCCACTTAAAATTTTCTCTCACATGGAGTACCAACAATGGATACATGCACCCAATCCTAGCAGCTTTGACAAGCATAAGTTGTCCCACTTGCAACTAAAAATGATGCTCACCAAGGAATGCATAACATCTGCTCTCTTGTAACTGGCTAACTAAAATCAACCTCATAGAGAATGAAGGCACATAACGTACATGTATGAGTATAAGTGATCCCCCACTAGGTAGGATAAGGCATATATCTCCTTCACCCTCAATGTCATATGTTGCACCATTAGGCATTTGCACACATCCACAACTCTCAGTTGAAAATTGAAAAAACCACTCGTGATGTGGAGTAACATGAAAAGTGGTTAATGCATCAAGAAACCAAGCCATATGTGTGCTATCTAATGAACAAGAGGAATCGTGAGATGAATCATAGGAGAAAGTGATGTCACCATCATTGACATAATCAATCACCATAGACTCTCTTGAAACCACTACCTGATCTACATCACATGTATGTCTTTGACATCTTTGTCACATCCATTTAAAGCAGTATCATCAAGTATGGCTCTCACGGCCACAATGCCAACATCGAAGTCATCGAAGTCATCGATGTGATCTACATCTAACATTAATCAATGGACTCACACACATATCATGCAATCTCTTCCATAATGCACTACTCGTCTCCTCATACATCAAAGACTCATATATAGAATCCATAAGTTGTAATCGGATAGTAGAGCTAGCCAATGCATCCATATGTGGTTGGGCATGTCACGAGGGCTCTATGCATCTCTATGTACATACATGTCTGCACAAACCAATGCATGCCATATCAGAGCTTTTCATCTCAAAAAGTCAGTGCCATCAAATCAAGAAGACACCATGCTGATAATCCAAGAGATCAACAATGTTATAAAAGACTAGAAATAATACTCTATCACCAATCGGATCACACCTACATATCCATATGCATAACTCACATCATAAATGTCTCGCTGGAGAAGAAACCATGTGAACCACCTGTCATATAACCATGCATATAAAACCATGAACATAAGCCTGCTCCAAGTCTCCAAAGTGATCAAGTAGATATGAAAGAACCCTAGAAAAAGTTTGACTGAGTATCCCCAATAAAATGAGCAATCATAACAAGATAACCAATATCAAAAGAAGAATGAGTAACATGTCACAACCTATCACTAATCCAACCAAAGATAATGGCAAATACTAATGGTAATACACACCAATACAATTGCGATATGCCTCCCACTCAAGAATGAATCATGTAAGATAATCCAACCTATCACGAATAACCTATGACCAAGTCTAAGTGAATGGAGATAAGAAATGATCCAAAGCTATCACACAAGCATAAAGGATCTACTAGAGTACTTCTAACATAAAAGCTTATGAGATTTTGAGAGCATCTCATTTGTAAAATGGATTCTAAACCAAAATAACCACGTGGGAATCACCATCCACCTATGCCAAACCACAGTGGCAATCATATATAATGATCAATGACAATATGGCTCAATGCAAAACCAACATAGGTGACAAAATTATATATAGTTGAGGCTCCAACTAGATCATGTACCTACACAAAAACAAAAATACAAGTACCAACCAAGATCCAAAATCAACTCACATAAATGTGTGCAACCGGCAAGCTAAGCCATATTGAAGTGGGATAAGAAAGATATAGAACACAATTCCACTACATCCATTGAAAATACTATGATCAAAATCATGATGACATAAACCTGAAAGGTATAGCACAATGACATCTCACATGCCAAACACTTGACAAGATCATGCTCTATTCTCATACAGAGGAGCTACCACAATGATCATACATGGTCAAATGGAAACCGCGACCAAAGGTTAAGTGATCATACACACTTATCCAAACTATCTTTATACCATTGAAGTTCTAAACCAAGAGCTCAATAGAGATTTGAAGACAACTTCAATCTTCAACTATCTTTAGGATTGAATAGGAAAAATATGACAGTTTGTATATCATATTTTTTATGCTCCAAACTTCAAGATTTTCCAGTAAGCTCTTCAAAAAAGTTTAAAATCTCTTTCTTGGCCATATGAAAACACTTAGAACACCTAAATCTGATATATTTAGCTCAAAATATAGGCAAAGTAAGCATCTACTGTCGATTTCATCTTCACATCCATCATTGTTTCTCTATATTCTGCATCTTTGGTGACCTAGCACTCAGAACTTGGCCCTATGTTTCTCTAAAATATTCTAGATCTTTTTCCAAGCTACACACAACAAGTTGAAATCACTTCAATCTGACCTCTAAAACTTAAGTTACAACCAAAAACTAACCTATTGTCCAAGTGATTGCAAATTTGACTTCTACATCACTCTATGTTTTTCAAAATTTGGGCAGAGTAAAGCTCCGAATCAAATTTTGTGTCCTTCTGAGAAATTGTAACTCTTTGTGTTAGCTATGCATTGAAATTTAAATGCTGTAAATCTATGGTTCCTAGCTTGCGCTATGGCCAAAATACCAAGTGACTATCAAGAGGGTGTTGACTTGCACATTCACCTCTTCTATCCTAAAGTTCCATTGAAGCTCCTTGCACACCAACCTTCAACAAGCTTTGATACCAATGAAGGGCTTTTGTGTGTTGAACAAGAGGAGTAAGGAGGAGATGAAGGGAGAAAGAGGAGAGGAGAGATGCACACACATACGTGGAAGCTTCGAAGCCCACATAATAATATCTATGAGGCAATGCTGTTTCTCTCTCTCTCTCTCTCTCTCTCTCTCTCTCTCTCTCTATATATATATATATATATATATATATATATATATATATATATATATATATATATATATATATATATATATATATATATATATATATATATATATATATATATATATATATATATATATGTATGTATGTATGTATGTATGTGTGTGAATATAGGGGTAAGGTCACATAAAAGATATATGGATGGATTTCTTAAATGCATCTAATTTTTATATATTATCCTTAATTATTGACGACAAAGTTCCCAATAATAACATACATTTCATACATAGAAAATTATATTGTCATTGCATGTATTTCATCTATTGCCCAACATAATTCATTTTATACCACGACCATTAAAAGGTTATTGGGACATAAACATGGAAAAACAACCTTGATTTCTTTTTAAAATGGAGTGGGTTAGTGGTCTTGAACTTTTTAATGAGTTTCCATAAAGACCATAAAAAAACAATTTAACTAGTTTAACTAGCTCTTCCTAAAAAAACTCTTTATGGGTGGAGCTAATAATCATGTTTGGTGTGATCACAATAGCAATTCTCATCCATACCTTTAGGACGAGCTTTGAAACTTTGTAAATTCGATTGATGCTTCTTTTTTACTTTACAACTTATTTGATGAGTCAATTATGATACAAAATGAATCATATCCTTTTTGCATCTTGGGTTTTAGATCTTGTTTCTCTTTTTTGTTTTGTTTTTCAAATCAATCATAGGTTGCTAAGGACCACTATTTGTTTCATTTTATCAACATTCGCTCATTTTTTTTTACAAGTTTTTCATAATTTTAATGTTGTATCGATAATTAAATTATACATTGCAAACTTATTATCGAGTATAAACAATGATGAATACATGAATGTCGAGAAGAGATTCCTTATCTAACCATGGAGATGAGGGAATCATATGATGACCTTGAGCACATGAAAAATTGGATGGTCTTGCTATGAGAGGGTTGTTTGCCCATAATTTTTATGATCTTCTTTAGAGCTCATCACTATAGACAACATGTCGACAAGATAGTCACTCAAGGAACTTGGATTTTAAAATACGATCTTTGTATTAAGCTTGGAGAGCCATCTCTACTTCCACATGTGCAAAGCCAGTTCTTCCTAGTTCTTGAATCTCTTTGAACCATTTGGAAGATGGAAATTCAAAAGTATATTTTCCTTCTTTAGTGACATGATCACACATGGTAGGTTCTTCTTCATAATGTTCTCCTTCTAAGCCTAGAATGGGTGGTATTGCCAACCATCTCTTTAGGTGTCGATTGTTATGGTGGCAATAAGGGGTTATAAAAATTAAGGGATAGTGTTATTTTATACTCTATTACCTTAGCTTGAAGTGCGGCGACCTGCACACAAAAATGTTATAGTTCAAGTGTGAATTCCTTTGGTGGTTTAGCAGTGATCAACAACGGGGGTGTAGGTGGTGTTGAGTTTAGGGTGTTTACTTATTCAGTTTGTGATTTGTATGCCTCTAATAGAGGTGTGTAATCTTCTATATTAATTTTCATATAATTCAAAGAGAACATGGTGAAGCCAATAGGGTCCATAATTGCCACATAAGGTTCGAATAAAGCCTCTTAATTCTCTCTATTTTGCTTTTGTAATCTAGCATTCTCTTCATGTATGATAGATAGGGGTCTCTTTAATAAACTCGTATTGTGTGACAAGCATGCATTGCCTTCCTTGGCAACTCATAAAGCCTCTATTGATTATACCTTTGATTGTCTGTTGACCTATGCTTACTCTTAAGATAGTATAGTTGTCATTCTATGTAGTGTTCTCCACCAATAACAAATTCATATGAGATTGTAATGAAGTCATTTAATCTTGTAATGAGGTGTTGACGTGAGTTAGAGGATGGTACTCTTCCCTAACTTGGATGAGGTAGTAAACATTTGATCGAGGGTGTTGTCCATGCCCATGATAGATGATGTGAAGATTGGATTGATGTGGATGAATGATGATGAGGGGACATCGATGTTGAAGGGGAATGAGAGCAATATTTATGGGGATGCAACATGGGATGGGGGAGGAAGGTGGTGGGAGGAAAAGGGGAGCAGATGTGATCGGTGGGGAGGTCTCCACTGATACAACAATGAGGAACTCTATGGTTGCGATAATGAAGTCAATGCGGATTATAGTTTCTGGCAAGGTGAGTGCAATTACGTGACCTATGACATGGGAGATGGGTGGAGATGAGGCATGATTGTGTTGAAGTAGTCACCAAAAGAGTTAGCAGATTGCATACTTGAGATGGATTGGTTGCCACCAATCCATCTCAAGTATGTGACCTATGCCATGGGAGATGGGTGGAGATGAGGCTATGATTGGGGGTGAAGTAGTCACCAAAAGAGCTAGAAAATTGCGTACTTGAGATCTAGTGGAAGTGAGAGGCTATATCTTCAAAATTCTGTGTATGAGTTGGTGGCATTTCAATATCAAAGAGTTTCAAGGGTTTTGTGGAGATAGGAACTTTCCTTCAAAGTGGTACATCTAGAATCACAAAAGGTGGCGCCGAAATGGATGGTACAACTAGTCTAGAGGTGGGTGGCTAGTAAATTTAGACTAGGGCATGGCTGATATTGTTGTTGCTATTGCTGCAAAAGTATCAATGCTTTATATACCGCAATGGCTTCTCGTAGTGTTGCCATGGATTCAATGAAAGTGACATCTAATGAGGTGTTTTACATAGTGGCATCAAATATGTCATTTACTAACACATGCATCTTGCTCATGCAAGTATAACATCCAATTGCACCAATAACCATTTTCAATGCCTTTGTATAAGGTGGGTGGTCGAGACATTCTTCATGAGATCCTTCTTTCTATTGCAAGCCTTGGTCATATTGTTCTCCCTATACACTACTTCAACATACTATGACATGCCAAATCGCATATCTAGAAATTCAGACTCACCATATTGCCTACTAATTGGAAAGTTGAAAGGTTCAAACATGGGGCCATCTGTGTGTTGAGTTGAGGTTTAACCTAATTGAACACCTTGTGCACCTTTTGTTTCATGCATGCCTCTCATTGCAATAGCTTTGTCTTATGATAGAAGTGGTTGTTTCTCATGAATTGTGTCTTCTTCCTGAGTAGCATCTCTTCGTAAGAAAATTCAAAAAGGTGGAACAAAGCATTGAGGTGTGATATGTGGAAATTATACTAGATTTGACACAACCTAGGGGCTTGGAAACATGACATGATTCCACACATTTGCTTTCTATGTGGTTCAATAACAGCCCTTGTCTCCTTGAAATCATATAGATCTTCAATATATGGAGTATGTTCGATCATGAGTTCACATGTTGAACACCTATAAATTATATAGGTGATAGAAGGACACATGCTAAGCACGTGTTTCTCTAGCCATTTGGTGGAAGCTAGCTATAATCACACCATAATCACACAAAGGACATTGAGATGCACTATCATTATTTCATGGAGAGATTCTCTGCCGAAGAGATCAATTTGGCTTATGTGTCCACATAGGATAATGTTGTGGACCTTTTCACAAAGGCTCTACCTAGGGAGAAGTTTAAAGATTTTTGCAAAGCTTTGGACTTACTTCCTTTTGTGGATCGACCTCTTTCCACATAGCTTGGCACTTCCTTATACATGAGTATCACCTCCTTGTTCACCACATCACTCCCAAGGGGGATTTGTTGATGTATTTTGATAGTGATGTGCGAACACACTTAGTAGCACTAGGGCACTTTTTCCCCTCTTTAGGAGGTTTTTTTCCTTGTTTTGTATATGCCTACAACCCTAGCGGTTGACTTATCTTTGTACATTCACTTGGTAATACATTGAACATTGTGTTGTGCTCCAAGCTTCTTCTCCTTCCTTATGTGATTCATGTGCTTCTATAGACCTTAAACTCCAACAGTTCAGTCCTCCTCTAAATGGCATAATTTTTCCATTGGATACTCCAAGGATTCCTCTAGACTACTACTCTCAAAGTGGGAACCACAAACTCCATCGACACAATAGCTTCTAGTACATAAGCCAATTTGAAGAGAGTAAATCCCACTACAACCTTATAAGTTGTTTGGAAAGCCCATAAAACATTAGAAAGAAATTGTTCTCATTTTGTTGAATGGTCAAGTAACATATTTTGAAGCATCACCAATAATAGTGTATTTGTATTTTTAGCAAACCATTGGCTAAGGAATAATGGGGAAAACTAAATCTATGTTGAATGCAATAATAATCCATAATGTGTTTATTTAGGTGGTTTGGAAAATGATTACAATGATTAGATACCAGCTCCAAGGGAAGTCCATAGCACAAAAATATTTCAAACAAGAGGATTGTATGCTACACTCCCTACTGTAGCATGCTTGAGATAATAGGACCAATAAAATCTAGCCCCCACTTTATAATGGTTCCAAAGGCAAAGCTATCTGCAAAGGGAACCTATGGATGTTATGAGGTTTGACAATACACTGGTGAGGAGCACATGTTTGGATAGACTCACGAACATCCTTTGTAAGGTCGGCCACCAAAGTCCACTCTTGATAATTTTCTTTGTCATGAGTTCAACACCAGTATACCCATCAATAATGATTGAATCTCCTTCAATGAGTGCAACAACTTCATGTGGGGGTACACAAAACAACCAAACTCTAATAATATCTTTGTAGTATAGTTGATCTAGAATTAAAGTAAATTGCATGCTCAATCGAGAAAACTGTTTGTGGGCTATGCTTTGTAAATGAGAGGTAGGAACACTCATTTCAAGTAAAGAAACCATTTCATCATACCATGTCGGATGTCCTAGGTTCAGCTCTATATCCTTGGTAACATGAAACAAATCCACATCAACGAGATAAAGGTTCCACCACCACATGCAAAGTACATGGTCTATGAAATAAGTCATATTCAGATTCTTATAATAATAAAATCCATCATGTGATTCTATTGACCATATTTTGCTGCTTTACCCGATATAACAACATTGAATGATCCATATGAAAAATAAAGTTTCACCCTAATAAGTAATGTCAAAATTTCTTGATGGAATATAAGAGTGCTAAGTGCTCTCTTTCTATGACTCAATAAATCCTTTTGCACTAGTTAATCATCTATTGGCACAATACACCAGTCCGTAGCAAGTGTGGTGAGCATTCTGCATTAAGGCATTGCCAATAGCCACATCCAAAGCATCAAAAAACACATGAAATGGATGGGACCACTCTAGAGCTTGCAATTTTTTCACTTTGGCTAGCAAAACTTTAAGTCACTGAAAAGGTGAATCACACTCATCTTTCCATTGAAATTCTTTGGATTTGGCATGAACCAATTTATTTAATGGGATATCCACATAAGATAGGCAACATACATGTTGGCCATGCCATCAAATCTATCCTAAAGAATGTAAAACTTCCTTTGGTGTCTGAGGAGGTGGATCTTGTAGCACAACTTTGACTTTGTTGGGATTGATCACATTTTCTTCCTCTGAAATAATATGCCCTAGTAAGTTGCCACATTTCATGCCAAAAATTGAATGAAACTAGTGAGATAGGGTGAAAAATTTGGTGCATACACCATTGAAATGTGTTTGGAGCATTGTAGAGCTCAAACCACATTAGAATATAGGCAAATACTCCCCAATTAGTGATAAAGTTCATTTTTGGTATGTCCAATTCAGTCATCAGAACTTGACTTCGCAACCACGAAGTACGAGATCACCCCCTTCTTTGCAAACAAAACTAGTTGTTCCAAAATGCATAGAGTACGCAAAACTGCACTTCTAGATCCTTCTCCTTTCTCCAAATTGGGTTGAGTGTCTACTCAATCTAGTTTTTCCTACACCTCCTTATATGGTGAGAACCATGATTTAGAGCATGTTGGCATTTCTATTATCCATTACCCTAAGTCCTTCAAATACATATCTATAATTTGTGTCTACCATTGGCACCCCATCCCATCATGGTTGTCAAACTTTGTAGTGTTTTAATTTGTGTCTACCATTGGCACCCCATCCCGCCGTGGTTTCCAAACTTTGTAGTGTTTAACCTAATGTGAACTAAAATTATAAGAATGGGAATTCTATCCACAATGGACAAAACCTATGTTTTTGTTAGTAACAAACAATAACTTCATAGGTTACTCGGACAATTATCATATTCATTCTACCACTGATAATTCAATTAAAAATGAATATGAGACTAGAAAATAAGAGTAAAGAATAGACTTAGACCAAAAACTTAGATTAAACTAAGAAAAAGCTTCTTCATTGCTAGAACTTCATTAAAATCATCAAAGAGCATATGTGTGGCTTTGCACACTTTCGTATGATCTATGTCGAAAAAATATAGGAACTTCCATTTGGAACTAACCCTCAATCAATGAACTACTTGCTCTCAAGATTCTCCAAAATTAAACGAATAATACAATCATACATGCATTTTTGGAGACAAAATCTATAGTAGATTTTCATTGGGACCTTAACGTGTAACCCCACATATGTCATGCCAATAGTGTGGTGATAGAGGTGCATGTGGGACCATCTTGTTCTTCTATAGCATTGAGAATTTCATTGTTTTTGTGGCCGCTATCTTAAAGGACTATCCTTTTGCATTTGTGGATGTGTATCTATGTGTTTTCCACGTGGTAGTCAAAATTTGGATATCCAAATTGATCCTTGGTGTTATGTATGTTTGATTGCTCATTTTTCACCCAAATTAGATCGATGGCTTGTGGACTTATTTTGTGTTCTCATCGATTGCTCTATATAGTATGGGGCTTGGATATTGAACTCCCCATATCCTTGACTTTTCTAACCTTTGAAACATAAATTCTAGGGGAATTTGCTTATGTATGATGACTATTCGACCTAGAATCATACAATGAGTGGTACTTATGATATAGATAATCAAAATTTGCATCTATTCTAGGGTCTTGTTCATCACAATAGAGTTCATTGTTGATTAATTGGCCTAGATGAAGGTGTTCATAAAGAACAACATCAAGATTCATATATCTATCTAAGTCTATGTGATATGTTGAGATAGGAGAGGAATCAAGAGCATTTTATCCATCCACCAGTCTTATGATTGTGAAGTTTTCATTGTATTTTTCAAGAGGACATGTGTGTCCTATTGATTGCTTGAGTTGTCAAAGTTTGAGTTGTGAACTAAAGATTCGCTACATGCTCGACCTACCATTGTTTTTTGAGGATGATGGCTTAGGGAAAGTCTTTGTCATGGAAAACCAATAATGAACTACATATGGGGTATTTGTCAATGAATATCCAAACAATGTTTTTCCCCACATAGTGGATATGTATGTCATAGACACCAAGTACTGCAGCTTGGGTCTCTTGAGTTGGAGACATCAAGGTGGTAACTAGTGATTGTCTCTTATGGTATTACATGACGCTCATGTGTTGATTAATGAAATGAAAACATTCACAATGTAGAAGTTGACTTTGACTTTTACAAATGGTCATGAATATTCAAGGGGTCCACACAAACCATAGGTAGAAACTACATACATGCCATATCATCTCTTTGCCAGATCCATTCTTTCCTCTTAGCTATACATTCTAGTGCCTCTCTTTGTGCTTCTTCTCTAATTCTTTTAGCCTATGCTTTTCTATTTTCTACCTTGTGAAATATGGCAAGCATTTTTGGTATGGGAGGCCCTTGTAAAACTTCACTCTACAACTATTAATCTATTTTGCAAGACATTTTGCATCTAGAGTTTCCAAACTAACTGTTGTGCTTGATGACAAATGGTTTACAATAAGTGGTACATAGCCCCTCTTGTGAGGCTTTTCGGCATGTTTTCTAAGTCTATAAATCTGGACAAAATCACCTACTTGAAAATATTTTTCTCTAATATGTGCATGATAGTAGGTCTTTTTTCACTTTTTGGCAGGATAAATGTTTAGAATAGCATTGATATGAGTCTGGTAGTTTCTTGAGTTCATCCAATAATATCAAGAGTTTGTGATCCCCATTGATAGTTACATGCAACTCTTAATGTGGGAACAAGGAACTCAATTGGAAGGATGATATTTTTATTAATAGACAAGGTTGAAGAGTATGACATCTATCACTATCTCATATGCTACATGACATGCCAAACATCACAATGGAGATATTTATCCCAATAAAACCATCCATAATTGAGAATCTTTGTAAGCACCATGCACACTACTTTGTTTCAACCTCCGACTCTCCCTTCACTTGTGGATGATATGGTGTATGCTTTTTGTGAACTATTAAAAACTCTACGAGCAACTGATCAATACTATGTTAATAAAGTTAGTTCGCTGATCACCAACAATCTTGATTGTGAGACCAAACCTAGTGAAAACATTTTCAAACATAAATTTGGTTGTGGTCCATGCATCATTATTGATAGGTGTCTTAGCTTCGACATGGTTCATTAAATTGTATGTGGCAAAAATTATGTATTTTATAGGAGAGATACATGTTAGTGAACTAATTGGACCAACAAAATATATGCCCCACCTAGCAAAGGCTCTACTACTAATCATGGGATGCAATGGCATGTCATCCCATCAAATGGGATGCTTTGTCCTTTTACAAGTGCCACATCTCTTGAGAAACTCTTTGGTATCTTGATGCAAGGTGGTCCATTGGAGTTCTAAAATTATGATTGTTTGAATGTATCTTACAAGAGAGAAATTTGCTTCTCTTACACCTAGATGTGTCATCTCAAGAATTGGCACGTAATTATCTTTATGTATGCACAATGATAGCAAATTTTGTCGACATAATCTACATATATGGTGGCCTATTAGTGCACAATCTCAACAAGTAACTTCTAAGGTCCTTTGTTTTATGTTGTCTTCTCCTTCTGGGAGCTTTTGGTCACACATGTACTCCACTCTATGTTTGCTCCATGTAAGCACTATTGTAACTTGATACAAAGTATCATGTTCTATAGGATGCAAGATTTGACATTTAGTGCATTGAGACACATGTGTGTATGTCCTTTTCCATTGTATGCCAATATGAACTAGATCTCTATAGATTTTATGAAGTTCTAAATTGATGGAAATGGTTATCTTCCTCATGTATGTTTATAGAGCACAACAAGACACTAGTGGGATCTTGGTTGTACATGCTCCTACTAAGATATGACATTGCCTAGAAGCACAAAGTCCCTTATCATCCTTGGGCAAATATTTATGATGCATTCCATGTGTGGAGGTAGGAACAATCAGTTTTTCCCATGGGGGAGCTACTTTCAAATTGAGCAAGTATGAATCATGCAAGCCATTAGACACACCAATAGGTGGTTCTCTAGATATTAGTACAGACAAATGGTCAGTCCTCAGGTGTGTCTTTCCTTATTTTACCACAACTTCAAAGACAAATTCCATGAGTAGTAAGAACCATCTTACTATTCTGCCTAGAACACAAGGTTTTTTGACCAAATATAACAAGGCTTGGTGATCGATAAAGAATTCAAATTTGATTCCCAAAAGATAATGCTGAAATTTCTTATTGCATACACCATTCCTAAGCCTTCTCACTAAGCATTAATGTACTTACATTCAACACTATTGAGTTGCGTACTAGCATGGTCAATCAAAAATTCCATATTGCCATCATTTGCTACTTATGTGAGGACACAACTAATGGCATAATTTGATGCATGAACTTGCACATGGAATGGTTTATTCCAATATGAAGCTGTCAAGATAGGTATTGAGTTCAAGAAGCTTTTTAAGTGCATAGAATTCTTTCTCAAAGTCTTTTTCCCATCCAAATTTGTTTTGCAATCCAAACAATGATTTTCCAATGACGACATACATATGAATGAGCCATTGGTAGTGTTAGGATGATTGAACATCGAACATAAAAAGTATAATAGGAAAATGTATTATATTCTCATTGAAAGGATACTCTGAATCATTATAAATAAGGATGCGACCCCTTCAAAGCAACCTATCTACTAGAATGACTGGATGTTAATGAAACACATGACAATGTTGTGGAGATTGTTGATATATTTAGGTAGCGATGTGTGTGAACACACTAGGACCGCCGGGGCACTTTTTTCCCTCTTTAGGAGGTTTTTTTCCCCCGGTTTGTATATATGCCTATTGCCCTAATGGGCTACTTATCTTTGTACATTCTCTAATAATACATTCAATATTGTGTGTTCTGCTCCAAGCTTCTTCTTCTTCCTTGTGCTATTCGCGTGCTTCCGCAGACGTCTAACTCCAACAATTGGTATCAGAGCAGGTCGTCGCTTCATCTAGGGTGCCGTCGACACTCCTCCTGTTGCAGTCTCAGAATCGCACGAATTTTGGTGAGCACACTCAGCATGTTTTCAAGATCAAAACAGCTTCCCTTTGTGGTGCCGAAATCACAATCTGAGCTCGTTTCGGCCTCCGAACGCACTATCACAGCGCTTGTGCAGGCTATTTTGTCTTTTTGTGCCAAAGGTATATACCAGTTTTTGTTTTCCAATATAAGCGTCTCGAAGTCTGCTACAAGTGTAGCAGAATTCGTCTTGGCAATTCTGTTCAACTTTTTGAGATACAGTCAATTTTCTACATCAAGGTATTTTAGTCATCGGCCATGGCTAAAAGCAGTGATGTATTCCGTATGTTGGTTGTTGAGGATAAGTTGGATGGTACCAACTACCCGTTATGGGCTTATATGATGCGACATGTGTTGGTTGCAAAAGGACTATGGAAAATTATGCAAGGTGTCGAAAAACATCCTATCACACCTGCAACTGTTACAACTGCAGGTACTGAAGCTGATGCAGAAGGTGTCGAAGATGATGATATTTTGCATATTCCTGCTCGTGCTGCAGTTTCTGCTACACCTACTGCAGAGCAGATTCACTGGGATGGCATAGATGCCCAGGCACATGCATTGATACATGCCATTATTCCTCACATTCGCTCTTGTAGAACAACTAAGGATGCTTGGGATACACTTACCACATTGTACCAAGCTAGGAATGAGGCTCGTGTTGCTTACCTCCGAAAACAGTTGGAGAGTGAGCACATGAATGAAGGTGATTCTATGGATAGTTTCCTAACAAAGATCAAAGACTTGAAGGAACAATTGATTTCTGCGGATGAGGTTATACCAGATAGCTCACTTGTGTAGACCGTTCTGAATGGTCTTCCTTATTCATATCAGAGTTTTGCTTCTACTCTTTGGTTCATGATGAAAGGCAATCCAAATGCCTTATCATTTGAGGAGTTAGTCTCTGTTCTGTTGCAGGAAGATCAGTCCAAGCAGAATAGGTCCATTCTGCGAGTTGTAGATCAAGCTTTCCTGGCTAATCAGAAGGGCAAAGGAAAATGGAGCTCTTCAACTAGTAAGCAGAAATCTGCTAATTCTGCATATTCGAAGAAGCAAGATAAAGATGAGAAGAAATCAGAAAAGTAGAAATTGTTTTGCAAGTACTGTAAAGGGAATGATCATATCATAAAGAACTGTCCAAAACTGGCTGCTAAAGAGGCAAAGAAGAAAGAGGCTAGAATGATTGTTGCAAAGGCCTCTACACCAAAAATAGAGTATGCTAATCTTGTGTAGGAAGAAGAATAGGCGTTTACTACTGACTGCAGTTTTGACCCATCTTCTCATGAGGAGTGCATGTTTGCAGTAGACTCAGATGTTTGGTATTTTGACAGTGGGGCGACCAAACATATTACCTTGCAACACAGTTTCTTCTCTTCACTCGAGCCTGCCCCTACAGGGAATACTGTTACATGCGCCAACAACTCTTCTTATCCTGTTATGGGAGTTGGTAAGATCATTTTGACTACTGCTGATGGTAGTTCTTTCACTTTGTCAAATGCTTTATTTGTGCTAGGAATCAAGAAGAACATGTTATCAGTTGCTGCATTATCCAAGATTGGCTTGGTTGTGAAATTTGTTAATGATAGGTGTACAGTTCATGATCTGTCAAATGGCGATGTGATTATTGCTTCTAGCATTTTATGTCGTGGGCTATATAAGCTCATAGACTATGAAAGATCTGTAAATGATTTGGCATGTGCAGTAAATGATTCTCAGGCTATGTCAGATGCAAAGCTTTGGCATGCACGCTTTGGTCATCTGAATTTTGCTAGTTTGATACGCCTGCAGAAATATGAAATGGTGTCCTCTTTGCCCAAACTTGAGGCACCTGGAAAACATGTTTGTGAAGGGTGTATTTTGGGCAAAATGCAGCGTTCATCCTTTCCAAAAGATGGTTCAGTTTGGGCTACTCAGAAATTATAGCTTGTACATAGTGATGTCTGTGGTCCTATGCAAACACCTTCTTTTGGGAATTATCTTTACTTCGTGACTTTCATCGGTGATTTTTCCAGGCATGCATGGGTATATCCATTGAAGTAAAGTTATCGAGTATTGGAAAACCCTATAAATGTACTAGGGGACGGACAATATAAGGCAAGAGTGTTCCAATCCACAATGGTAAATGAAGAAGCAACTTAATCATTACTGGACATATATAGAAGTAAGGAATGCTTTCTTGCAAAGGTTTAGATTGAAGAAAACCCTGAAGAAAGTTTTTGACTTCTTGCAGAATAAGAAATAGAATCCGCAACACATAGTGCAAGACTATGCTACCATATTCTACACTCATCTCTGGAAAATTCTAACTGAAAATTCTTTATCAATGGATGCTATTAAGAAGTGGTTTATAGTTGGTTTAAATCAAGAGCTTAGGAAAATTATGACCATTAGATGCATAGAGGATATGCAGCTCGATGTTGCAATTGACATGGCTCTACAACTGGAACATAAAGTTGGCAACTTTGCAAAAGATATGGAATGGTCATCTTTCAAGAGAGTCAAATCTAATAATGAAAATCTAATCAAACAAATATTCTACACAAATGTAATAATCCAAACAACATAGCAACAAATTTCACATTAAATCAAATTTATTGTGCAATTTTTCACATACACACATAAACACATACTTGTACACATGCATATGCACATGCACATGCATCCACATGCATCCACATGCATCCACATGCACATGCACTTGATCATACATATACACATGCATATGCACACATAAAAATACACACGCATATATAGACATACACATACACACATATACACATACACACATATACACATACACACACATACACATACACCTACATATACATATACACATACATATACACACACATACACACACATACATGCATATACATACACTTACACAAATATAGATATATACTTACATGTGCATACATACATATACACACACAAATACACACATACATGCATACATACTTATATACACACAAACACACACATAATATGAATTAATTATACAATTAAAGTAATAAATCACTAGTTAAATATAAACTATAATAAAATTCATTAATACATTTTTTACATTAACTAGTACCATAGATAGAATTAAAAACATAACTAAAATGAGAAAATATATAAACATAAAAAAATATATGTGCGTATCAATGTAAATAATACATCGAATGTAAAATGTAAGTCATATACACGTACACATACACGTACACATACACGTACACATACACGTACACATACACGTACACATACACGTACACATACACGTACACATACACATACACATACTCATACACATACTCATACACATAAACACACACATACACACACATACACATACACATACACATACACATACACATACACATACACATACACATACACATACACATACACATACACATACACATACACATACACATACACATACACATACACATACACATACACATACACATACACATACACATACACATACACATACACATACACATACACATACACATACACATACACATACACATACACATACACATACACATACACATACACATACACATACACATACACATACACATACACATACACATACACATACACATACACATACACAACACATACACATACACATACACATACACATACACATACACATACACATACACATACACATACACATACACATACACATACACATACACATACACATACACATACACATACACATACACATACACATACACATACACATACACATACACATACACATACACATACACATACACATACACATACACATACACATACACATACACATACACATACACATACACATACACATACACATACACATACACATACACATACACATACACATACACATACACATACACATACACATACACATACACATACACATACACATACACATACACATACTCATACACATACACACACATACACACACATACAGAGACACATACACATACACATACACATACACATACACATACACATACACATACACATACACATACACATACACATACACATACACATACACATACACATACACATACACATACACATACACACACATATACATACACATGCATACATAATAAATACATACACATTTAGAAACATGCATACACACATACATACACGAATATATATTCTTGTAGGCTAGAAAATTATGCTTGAGGAAAGAGCTTAAGTTTTTCCCAAAGAACTCTATAGATTTCTAACTCGAGTTAATGACTGTTAACTTGAATCATTTGAATGGGTATTGTTTGGCAGCTTTAAATTCCATAGACAAAAATAAGTTCAAGGAATGGGGGTCACTAGATAATTTCCAATGCATTTGTATTCCTTCTTTATATACAAATTTAACAAATAGTAAAATTCAATACCAAAGATAGATAGAGTCAGACTTCACAACAATACACAATATTGGCATCAAAGTAGTCTTTCATTATAGTATAGAATACAATTGTTTTGCATATGCAGTCTGCTATAGCCTTTCTTTGGTTTGGTTCTAAGTCTCCTTCTCTCTTTCCTCCCTCTCTCTCTCTCTCTGTGCTATGGGATTCCAATAGTCATATGAACATACATTCCCGTTACATAGTACTAGGTACATCTATTGAATTCACTCAAAGACTTATCCATTTATTTACAAAAATATATGTATTATAGAATATTGGATCTTTACAAAATGTCCGTACTGGGGACAGTCTAACACTGGCATGCATGGTGGAATTGAACCCTAAAACTAAGGATATATGTATCTGAAGAAGGATTATTGATACAATTTAAATCATACAAAAATTTGTCAAAAACCTCTCGGAGGGTGGATACTCCAAAATCAATAATCTCTTAAAAATTTTCCACATCTGGATTTGACTGTAGTGCAAAAGTCCAGGCAGCAACTTGTACTGAAGCTTCTGTAAAATCATCTTTCAACTTGTCTAAAAATTCCAACGTAGCTACTTTTCCTCCTTCATGACATAATGACAATCTCTGAAATGTACCATTCTATTGTTGTAACTCTTCTTCTATAGCAACAAGCTTTTTCTGCTACTCATCGTTATTTTGCAACAAAGAAGAAATTTCTACTTCTTTATCTGTAAGCATCTGTACATTATCAATAATAGTTTGATTAGCCTCTTGCAAGTGAATCTCAAACTCCTTTACTCCATCTAATTTATCCATCGCCACCTGAAGGCTTTCTATGAGCGATACTATCTAATCATTGGCAAAATTCCATTATATCGGTAAAGTAGTAGCTTGATTTTGAATATCATCTTTATCTTTACGAAAAATTTTAAGGTCTTCTTTAACAACTACTAATTGTTCAATGATTTCAACATGATCTTTAGTGATTTCTTTGACCTGTACTTCCAGAGTAGTAATCCTATCTTTGAAAGATTGTTGTTCCTCAATAGAACAATTTGCTCTGCCTACTAGCACATCTTCTAATTCAATATTCTGTTACTTTAATATCAACACTTGAGCCTGCAATTGCTCTAAATGAGAGTGAACTGATAGTCGATTATTTTCTTCCTTCTCCATTTGCAATGAACACAGAGCTAATAATCTACCTGCATCATCCATTGTGCTTGCTTGGATTTGGTAATCTTTGAAGAACCATGGATAGATAATATTATAAAAGAATGTAATGGGTAATTGAATTTTACCTTCTTTATTCCTCTAGGGATCTAGATTTTTCTGACTGGAGACCAAAAAGCTGATGGTTGATTAAGGCCCTGACTGCGAGAACTAGTCAGTTTTTGTTTGTCGCAATGTCGAAGGTTGAGAATCTTGTTCATGCTGCAAGTTTTAAGGAGGTTTACCAGATTGATAGTCTAGGTGGAACTGTTATGATAAGGGGTTAGGCACCTCGATCTGACCTTGACCTTCCCTGCACCTTTGTTGTTGTCGTTGTTGCATTTGTTGTTGTTGTTTTTGCCCACTAGGTCCTTGGTTGTGACCATTGTCTGTCATCTATTGCTATTGTTGTCGATGGGCAGCCTCATCCTCAGCTATCTGTTGCTGGCGTTGAGCTTCAACAACTAAAGTAGCAACCTCCTTCCTGATGTTATCAGAACTCCTCCTCAGTTTGCTCCTACATCCTTCATTGTTGGGCTTCTTTCGCCTGACACATAACTTCCTAAACAATATGGACCCGCGCTTGCTTCTCTACATTCAAAAGGTCCTGTAGGTTGGGGATTGCTCTTTTACCCTATCACTTACCTGTCTAAAGAAAACTTGTTTCATCCATTACAATGAATTGATGTAATTCAAGTAGAGGTGCTTCAAGTATAAAAAAATCCAAAAGCACACCTAACTTTGTATCCAATTGATGGGGTTTATGAGAAGGTCTACACAACGTTTGCACCTCCTTCTTGATTCTCCTAAAATTTATCTCAGCCCAATTGACATTACCTTCTACTTCTACAACATCCTTTATCAATGAATACAAAGTCTAAGAGACTCCATATGGCTTAGAGTCCACGTAAATGGCTATTGTAGCCAGACGCAATCCAAACTTCCATGGGTTGGTATCTAGGAGCTTGGCATACTTGTACTCTCCCAAACATGGTCAGCCGAACATACAATCCATCTCCTCTATTGAGGATAATTTTGATGGTGTTGTTATCCCTTGATTACTAACATGTAGTTGGGTTGCAATATACTCTACATCGATCACCAAGCAAGTAGTTTGGCCAATGCAAAATTCCATAAACATAATATGGTCCCCTGATTATTCAAGTTGGTCATGACACTGTTGGGAAAAGGAGTTAATGATAGGATGATTAGGGATAGAAGGCCATTGAATCCATGCATACTAGAGCAATGCACGACATTGGAACCAGTCAACATGAAGCTGCATTAAGTGATCAAAGATCACTAATAGGCTCATGTTTGATGGCATGAGAAGATTGGTTAAGATTGTGATTGTCATCTTGGATCAAAGAAAGAGTGAACAAGAGTGCAATCAGTAAAAAGTTGGACTAAAATTTTGTGAGAACCGATGACAAAGGTTAAATAGGATAAAGCAAGACCGTTGAACTTAGAATCATAAATAGCAACATGTATGCAATTCGACATAGAGGGCAGTCAATGTTGCATGTAAATTTATTGCACTAGTGTCATACTAAAGATGCATTAAAAGTTACCGTCTTTCATAAATCATGGTGGCGCAATTTATTCGATACGTGACAACTGTCACTTTATTTCAAAAATATATATAAATATATATACACTATGTACAACTACGAACCAAAACACTAACTGCGATAAGGTTGCAACTTGGACCCATTGACTGGAGTCTATAAAATTTCACCCATTAATGTGGTTGGCTGAAATGTAGTAGGACCGATTTCTTGATGAATATAAAAAGGACATGTCCATTGAAGTTTGAATTCTCTGGCCTGTCTTTTCATTTTAGAATTAAACGATAGGACTAAATCCTTAGATCAAAAAATAGGAGTATGTAGGTGTCGATCATGCCAACAAATTTGCCTATTCTGAATTGCTTGCATCAATAGAAAAGTATTATAGCAATGTTCTTCGAGTTGGTGTAGTGCATCAAACTAGAAATCTAACAAATTTTTGGGTAAAATTCTTTTTTGAACCACAATTCGTAAATTAGGAACAATAATTTCCATAGGTACTATGGCGTCCAAACCATAAACAAGTTTTAAAGGCATGAAACCAGTAGACACCTTATATGAAGTTTGATAAGCCCACAAAAATGAAGATAAGTATTCTTCCCATTTATTTAGACATTCCAGAAGAAACTTCTGCAGCATTGTTAATAAAACTTTGTTGGTGCTTTTTGCCAATACATATGCACGAGGATAATAAGGGAACTAAATTTATGTTCAATGTGAAAATAATCCGTGATGGACTTGATAAGCTGATTGTGGAAATGAGTACCCTCATCCGAAATGATCTCCAAAGGAACACCGTAACGAGGGAATAATTTTGTGATTGACACTATAGCTACACTATGCATAGTTGAATGATGCAAACACCAAGCTTTTTCCCATCATGTACAATAATATGTACAAGTCAAAATGAAATTTTTACTTGACGTAGTCAGATGTTGAATGGGACCAATAAAATCCAAAACCCATTTCTGAAATGGCTCCAAAGGTAAGATGGGTTGTAAGGGAAACTGATGAACATCTCGGGGTTCACATGTTCGTTGACAAGGATGACAATGTATGACATGTTCATGAACATCTTTATGCATAGTTGGCCACCATAAGCCACTATGTAAAATTTTATGTACTATGAGCACTATACTCAGATGATCACCAAACATACCAGAATGAGCCTTCGAAATAACTGTTGGTACTTCATGCGGTTGCACGCAATGTAGTCAAATACCCATCACATCCTTATAGTACAATTGATTGAGAATAATTGTGAAATGGCCACTGTGAAATGCCAACTTTTTTTGGCAGTAGATCACAAATGAGATGGTGGGACATCCATTGCCAGAAAAAAAAGCATCTCCTCGTACCAGGTTGGAGTACTTAAGTATGGCTCAGATTGATCCACGATATGAAATAAGTCTGCATCAGGAAAAGAATCATGGACTCCATCCAGTGGCTCACCATTATCCAATCTTGACAAGAAGTCAGTGATGATATGAGAAGATCCCAGACAATGTACTACATCATAATCAAAGTCTTGTAAAAGAATCACCCATCTAGCCAATTGGCCCACCAGATTTTTCTCATTCACTAAATAAAGCAAGGCAGAATGATCAACATGGAAAGTGAATGCCCGACCCAATAGATAATGCCAAATTTTCTTTATAGAATAAATCAGATCGACACTTCACCTCCATCTTGCCCAAGTTCCTCAACTTGGCTCTGATACCAATGTTGGGAGTTGAACTCACAACCTCCTAGCTAGGAGTATGATAGGACAATATGCATGTGTATGTGTATGTGTGTGTGTGTCTATGTGTGTGTATGTATATATGGGTGTATGTATACATGTGTGTGTATGTGTGTGTATGCAAGTGTATGTATAGTGTGTGTGTGTGCTTATGTCTATGTGCGTGTTTATATGTGTATATATGTCATGTGTGTGTATGCATATGTGTGCATATGTGTGTATGTATGTATGCATGCATGTGTATGTATGCATGTGTGTGTATGTATGCATGTGTGTGTATTGATGCATGTGTGTATGTATGCATGTGAGTGTATGTGTGTGTCTATGTGTGTGTATGTATATGTATATGTGTGTATAGGTATACGTGTATGTAAGTGTATGTGTGTGTGTATGTGTATGTGTATGTGTGTATGTGTGTATGTCATGTGTGCATATGCATGTATGTATGTATGTATGTATGTATGCATATGCATATGCATGTGTATGAATGTGTGTGTATGTATGCATGTGAGCGTATGTGTGTGTGTATGTATGGGTATGTATTTGTATGTGTGTGCATGCATGTGTATATATATGACATATGTGACTTTATGTGTGTGTATGTATATGTGTGTATGTGTATGTATACATGCGTGTGTGTATACAAGTGTGTGTGTGTGTATGTGTTTGTGTGTATTTGCATGTGTATATGTATGTATGCATATGCATGTATATGCATGTGTGTGTATGCATGCATGTGAGTGTATGTGTGTGTGTGTCTATGTGTATGTATCTATATGCATGTATGTGTATGTGTGTACGTGTATTGGCCATTCCTTCAATGTCTAGAATGCCCAAAACACCTTGATATTTTTGGCTTATGTAAGTAGCCCATTTAATTTTGGGGATATCCATTCTGTTAGGGTCACCTATCCAAAGAAAGTTCTTGCAAATTCTTCCAATTTGATAATCTCTTGGTCCTTCGGTGTTTAGGAGGAGAGAAAGTAAATCATCAAAGAAAGAAGGAATGTGTTAACCACATAGCACATCCCACCAAGTTGATCTGCATACATTTCCAATACATCAACTTGTTATCGAGCTTAGAGAGAGTCGAGTTCCATCACTAACCCATCGAAATTTCGAATCCTATTGGAATACCTAAGAGGTGGAACATTTGTCCTCTAGGGATTAATTGACGTCCATGGTCAATTAAGAATTGAGGTCGATGCCCAATTAGAGCCTTGAAAGCTATTTTAGCATGATTTATTTTGGATCCCGATGCCACACAAAATATATTTAGGCAACACCAAAAGGTGTCAATCTGGATCTGATCATTATGCACAAAAGCATTTGTAACATCGAAAAAGAGTCATGATCATCTGGTCTTGATTGAGAGGAAGACATGATCCTTGAATAAGACCTAAGTGTGTTTGATGTTTAACAAGGCAATTGAGACCATCGGTCATGATAGCAAAGAGAAGAGGGGCAATGGTGCACCCTTGTTTGATAGAACATTGTAATCTAATCACTTGAGAAAGCTGGCCATTGATGTTTATATGAGTTGATGCATTTCCCAACAACGTTGAGATCATCTTAATAAATTTTTGGCTGCAACCTTGGTCTTTCAGTGATTGGAGAATGAAGTCCCACTCGAGTCTATCAAAAGCTTTGTTGAAGTCAATCTTAAGGAAGAGGACATCTTGCACATATTCCTCAATAAAAACCAGTCCTTCCCAAACATCAAGGATAGCCTCAACAATGGACCTCCCCTTGAGAAACCCTTTTTATCCTCACTAATCCCATTTTCAGGTGACAAGTAATATGATTAGCAATCACCTTCACCAGGATAGGTCCATATATTGAGAGAGGGAAGGGGCCCCCATTTGTTGATGATATTCTGCATGATATAGTTGTTGTCCGGTCCAACTTTTTGCAAGTCAACTCCAGCTTGGAGGTTTGACCAAGAGAAACCAACCTCGCCTTTAATCCCCACAAGATCCAAGTGGAGCTTGACTTGGTCCCAATCTTCCTTCTCCTGACCATCAATCACCCACCCCTTCCTTCCCCATCTGTCATAAAGAATCTCCATCATTATTAAAGTCCCCACAAAGAACAATGTTGAGGGGTAGAGATTCCAATGATCCCCAAGTGGAAATTCTTTTCTAGACGATATGGGGAGCATACATGGAGCCTATGGAAAACTACAAAGGACCCCCAAAAAAAGCACCAACCCACCTATGGCCCTGGGCCACTAGGATATCCACAATTCTAGCATACCACCTACTATTGATTCCTATAGCTGAGCTTCTGTTTCCCTTGGGGTGCATGGTGGAGAGCCATACATGGGACAACAAAATACATTTAAGTCTCTTTCATAAGTCTTGCCTGTCAATTTTGATCTCTTGAAAATAGATGAAGTCCGAGTTTAGGCTTTTATTATGGATCCATTAGCCAATCACGATCACCCTTGAGGGGTCCGACAACCCCATAACATTGAGAGACATAATTCTCATTATCGGAGGCTAAGTTCTTTGTGGAGAGGGCCCTTGTTCCTCTTTTTATTTGTTTTTTCTCATCAACTTTTTTCTTCATGGTGGAGGGGTCCTAACATAGGAGTTTCCCCTTAAGGGGGTTCTTCCACGATATCTCAGCTAGTTGTTTTGCTTTGTGAGAAGCCTTCTTCAAAAATGATTCCATTATCCTTTCAGGGATTGTGCATGCAATGGTCAAGCTTTCAATCTCCTAGTTATGATCATTGTTGGTGGTGAACCCATCCTCTTTGGTAGTGGTGATTTCTTCTTGGTTGCTTTCCATGCCAATGGAATACTCTAGGGTTTCCCTATCATTGTGATAGCCTTCATGATTCATCCCCCTTGGGTAATCCAAATCATTAACCTCCTTTTCCAAGTTGCAAAAAATGTTTATTTTTGGAGCCATGGTTATTCTCAATAATTCCTTTAGAGACTCTTCTCCTTCTTTTTCTTACTTCTATGAAGCCTTTAGGGTTTGCTTCCAAGACTTGTGTTTCCTTCCCCTTCTTAGTCTCCAATGGATGATCTTCTTATATGTTATAGGCAAGTAAAGCAACTTTGTTCCTTGTTACATTAATTTTTTTTGGGATTTGCTTGTTCTTACTAGATTTCTATCTCAAAGGACATTCTTTTATCCCATGGCCCTGCAATCCATAATGAAAGCAAGCATTTGGTAAGTTCTTGTATATAATCTCTTGCTCAGTGGTTTTTTCTTCTATGATGTCTAGGGAAATTTTAGAGGGGATATTTTTGTTTAGATCTACTTTGCCACAAATATGTGGTTGCCATCTAGCATTGAATGACTATTTCCCACCTTCATATATGAGGCCTCCGATGTGTTCTCTCAAGGCTAGAGGCCGACTGATGGGGGAAACGATATTCCTTATGAGTTCATAAGGAAAAAGGGCAATTTTGGGAGCTCGATCCATAGTGGATAGCACAGTGGTTTAGACCAATTTGGGATGAAATCAAGAAACCATTGAAACAGGCACAAGTTCATCCTCCATACCTACCAAGTGCCAATTTGAAAAGCTTGAAAGGACATATCCTCATTTTCAAACACCAAGAGCACATGATATGCTGGCAAGAACTGACACTTGCTCATAATCGAGCCTCCTTGGAATCATTCCTTATGGAACCACCGATGATAGGACTCTCGTGGGGGCCTAAAACCAAACAATTGATCATTGAGATAGTTTATTTTTAGCCCTTCTTAGTTTGCCACAATATCATCCCTTCGAAGGGAGATGACTAGAGGCTTAAGACCAAAGAGCTCCAAAGATGCATTGGAAGTCTTGTCCTCCAATGGCAGACCCACATTAGTTATGATCACCGAGGGGGAAATTTTGGCCATGAAGGAGTCGATGAACAATGAAAACCTGAAAACCTAACACCGACCAACTAAGATCACCAAAACCATGTCTGAATGTTGATATTGATGGTTTGGAACATCCCAATTACATTACAAGGATATTTTTTTTTTCACATGACCTTTGTCATCCTAAACCTGCCAGAATCTAATGTGTACAATAAGCTACTTTCAAGCAATCCCTAGTTGAAACAAGCTAAGGTCCTACAAGAATGGTCTTCGCAAGAGTTAATGTTTAAGTTTAATTGCCAAAAATATACAGTTCCACTAGAAGATTTAACACCATGTGAATTTCATACTCGCCTACATGTGGCTGAACCCATAAATATGCTTGAAGATGATGAAGAAACCACCTTCTTAGCTACCAACCAAGATTTATTGCCATTAGGCACTATTGACTTGCAACATGTTCTTGACTAGTGGTCATTGACCGCCTATACAGTATGTCCAAGTGAAGAGGATGATTTTGTCCCTACACTCAACTTTGAGAAACTCCCTAATAATTCACTAGAAATACGGTCTAAGTATTTCTAGTGGGTGGATAAAGATGAAGACTGACATTTTATGTTCTTGAGGACCAACCCTTGACTTGTAATATGGAAGATCCATCTAACCCCAAGCTGATAAAAGTGAGTGCCACCTTAGCAGATGAATTGCAACAAGAACTACTAGAATTGGTGGAGGATTTTGATGATGTTTTTGCATGGGATTATAAGGACATGAAGGGTTTAGATCACATGATCTATCAACATCGATTTTTCTTAAACCCTAACATCTATTCAACCAAAAAAGCTAGCTATCAAATGAGCCCCATCTACACAAAACATGTTAAGGAAGAGATAGACAACTTATTACAAGTTGATTTTATAGTACCGATTGAGCAAACTTAATAAATTTCACCAATTGTAATTATACCCAAGAAAAATAAACTTCATTGATTGAGTCCCAAAGGAATGAGACAAAACTTTTCCTCTCATAAGATTCTTTGTGAGAGTAGGTCTCGTCTGTTTCTCTCTCTACTATGATCCATAATATCAGTACATATAAAACAAAATGTATTATATATATATATATATATATATATATATATATATATATATATATATATATATATATATATATATATATATATATATATGTATGTGAGTGTATGTGTATGCATGTGTATATGTATATGTGTGTATGTATGTATGTATATGTGTGTGTGTATTGTGTGTGTATGTGTTTGTATGTTTATGTGTGTATCTATATGTGTGTGTATGTATTTTTATGTATGTTTGTGTATAAGTGTTTATACATGAGTATGTGAGTGCATATGTGTGTATGTGTGTGTATATATGTGTGTATGTATATGTGTGTATGTATGTGTATGTATGTATATGTATGTGTATGTGTATGTAGGTGTGTATGTGTGTGTATATGTGTATGTAGGTGTGTATGTGTGTGTATCCATGTGTGTACATATGTATGCATATGCACATGTATGCACAAGTATGTATGTGTGTGTCTCTATGTGTGTATATGTATATGTGCATGTGTATGTATAGATGTGTGTGTGCATGTGTATGTATACTTGTGTGTGTGCATGTGTATGTATGCAAGTGTGTGTGGTTATATGTGTATATGTGTGTATGTATGTGTGTGTATGCATGCGTGTATGTATGTATGCATGCATGTGTATGTATGCATGTGAGTGCATGCGTGTATCTATGTGTGTGTATGTATATGTGTATGTGTGTGTATGTGTGTGTATGTGTGTGTATGTGTGTATAGGTATATGTGTATGTAAGTGTATGTGTGTGTGTATATGTATGTGTATATGTGCATGTGTGTGTATGTATGTATGCATATTCATGTGTATGAATGTATGTGCATGTATGCATGTGAGTGTATGTGTGTGTATGTATGTGTATGTATTTGTATGTGTGTATGTGAATGTGTGTTTGGATGTGTATGTGTGTGTATGCATGTGTATATATGTATGTGACTTTATGTGTGTATGTGTATGCATGTGTATGTATATGTATGTATGTGTATGTCTATGTATGTATACGTGCATGTGTCTATACGAGTGTGTATGTGTATGTGTGCATTTGCATGTGTATATGTATGTATGCATATGCATGTGTATGCATGTGAGTGTATGTGTGTGTCTATGTGTGAGTGTATGTGTGTGTCTATGTGTGTGTGTCTGTGTGTTTATGTGTATGTGTCTGTATGCATGTATATCTATATGCATGTATGTGTATATGTCTGTGTATGTGTATGTGTATGTGTGTGTATGCATGTGTATGCATGTGTATATATATGTATGTCATTTATGTGTGTGTATGCATATGTGTGTATATGTATATGTGAGTGTATGTGTATGTCTCTATATGTATATGTGTGTGTATGTGTATGTCTCTATATGTATATGTGTGTGTATGTGTAGTGTTTCCTCAATCACAATCTATCCTCAATCACAAGCTTCCGATCACTCAAGAATAGTGGAAGAGAGAAAAATAGAACTTGCACAAGATAAGGGAAATTTGGTGCAATAGAGTAGACAAGATATTACTTAGAGAAAGAGAAATTATGATATTATAGATGTGAATCAATAGATACAATAGCTTTGGAAAATAGCTTCTTGATGAAGCCTCTACCTCCCAACCATCCCCGAGCTATCACAATCTCATTCACACTCACACTCTCACTCTCACTCTCACTCTCACTCTCACTCTCACTCTCACTCTCACTCTCAATCATTACAAGGTAATTCTTTGATTTCTGGCTTCTTCTCTTTGATGTGCAAGTCTTCTTCTAACAGAGTTGATCACCGCCCAAAGAAGTGTGCGATCCACCAAATTTAGAAAAAGCCGATTCTTCACAAAACTTTTGCAAAAGCATGCGCTTATAGTAGTGCTTTCTTTATCAATACCTGTCAAAAATAGAAGAATGGCAATAAAAAGACATATCCAAAGACATTTGTAATTGTGCATGAAAACATGTGTGCTTTAAAATCACAGATTTGAGTAGAAATAGAGAAGCCCTTTATTTTTTTTAAAGTACCTAAAAGAATGACAATATTCCAAGCCTTGTAACTCAAAAACAATGAGGAGTTAGCTTAAGTTTGTGAGAGACACTTTTATTCAATTTTGCCTTCTTGAAGACTTGGTCAAGGGCAAACTCACTTGGCTCCATATCTTCATAATTGTGTTTTTGTCTAACTCTAGGCATATTAGATGTTCTTGAACCTTCATCTACTTCATCTTTCCGCTCCAGAAACAAATTTGTCGCACCTTTGGGTTGCTTTCCACCTCCTTCTTTGTGTAATTCTCCAAGAACCTTTTGAATAAGCTCCTCTTGCTCATGGACCTTTTGTGTCAAACCTTCCATCATCCTTGAGGATCGATTCTGCTGTGATAAAACTTGTAACGTCTCATCAATCACAATCTATCCTTAATCACAGGCTTCCGATCACTCAAGAATATTGGAAGAAAGAAAAATAGAACTTGCACAAAATAAGGGAAAATTCAGTGCAAAAGAGTGAAGTGCTTTGGTGTGCAAAACAAGAGGAGCAAGGAGATGGTGGGAGAGAGAAAGAGAGAAGAGAAGAGATGTGCACACATGCATTAGAGCCTCAAAACCCACATAATGATCTCCGTTGAGGCAATGCTGTATATATGATGTATATATATATGAATATAGGGGTAAGGTCACATGACCCTTAAATCCCTAGCAGTCTCCCACTTAAGCATCAATGTGACCATACGTGATAACACATACAAAGAATGATGTAGGACTATACAATAATGTACAAGAAGAGTCCGGATCTCAATCCATACAAATCAACCTACACCAACTACCTCGAATAAGGTGTATCCATGCACCTCAAGCTTCTCTGGATTCATATCGATAAGAGTCGAGCTCACATCTGATTGATGCAAGAACTGATGAAGTTCCTGCAAAGCTCCCACTTGCTCTATGATTATGTCAATCATCAAACAACTGACAAATCCAAGTGCAAATGCTTCAATAGCAACTGCAATATCTGGTCTCGAGCATAACAACTCGTACATTAGACTCTAAAATGTTGATGAAACATGCGCTATCCTGGGTAACCTAAGCATGTCAGCCATACCTATATCCAAGGCATCCAAAGCACCATCGTCAAGACCAACATGTCCTGACATATTTGTGTCAACATTTGGCAATGAGCAAATCCGAGAATGATTGCATGATCGTTGAATCATCAACATCTAAATCAACCATGCCCTCAACCAAGGATGTGTCTAGTTGTGCACCCTGAGAGCTAGTATGCGCTGGCATACACTATGTATCATAAGAGCTATTCTGCTCTACCACACCAAGTGTATCATCATGCTCCACATGATCTAACTGCACAACATCAATACGAAGATCAAACTGATGATCAAACTCTAACTGAGTATCATCACAATATTCTACATGAGCATCCACATCATGCTCTAAAGCATCCAAATGATCATCCAAAGTGTGATCCGTAAGAGCATCCACATGATCAACTAGACCATGCTCTACATAAGCAACGTGAGCATCCAAAACATGCTCTATATGTGCATCCATATGAGCATCTGAATCCTACCAGACATGTGCATCATGAATGTCAATAGACTTATGTGTAGGTAGACAAAATGAGACATGACGAGTCTCACATCGCACATAAGGTTGAACTCCCACTGAGACGAGATTGTCTCTCACATGAAGTATCTGTAGTGGATACATGTGCCCAATCCTTGCACATGTGACAAAGCATAAGTTGTCCCAACTTCAATTGAAAATGATGCTCACCAAGGAATGCATAACATCTACTCTCATGTAACTGGCTAACTGAAATCAAACTCATAGGGAATGAAAGCACATAGCGTACATGTCTGAGTATAAGTGATGCTCCACTAGGTAGCATAAGGCATACATCTCCTTCACCCTCAATGTCATATGTCGTACCATCAAGCATATGCACACTTCCATGACTCTCACCTGAGAATGGACAAAACCACTCGCGATGTGGAGTAACATGAAAATGGTCTAATGCATCAAGCAACCAAGCCATATGTGTTCTAATCCTAAGACGAACCATAGGAGAAAGTGATATCACCATCATTGGCATAATCAGCTGCCATAGACTCTCTTGAAACTACTACCTAAATTGCATGGCATGCATATCTCTATTGTTGTAGTCACATCCGCATGAAGCAGCAGCATCGAGTATGGCCCTCATGGCCGCAGTGCCAACATCGACGCTATCGATATGATCTATGTCTCACATGAGTCAATGGACTCGCATACATATCATGTAGTCTCTACCATAATGTACTACTTGTCTCCTCATACATAACAGACTCATATATAGAATCCACAAGCTGTAATCGGATAGTGAAGCTGGCCAATGCATCCATATCCATCCATATCCATCCATACATGGTCAGGCATGTCACGAGGCCTCTGTGCATCTCTATGCGCATACATGTGTAACCTTGCACGAACCAATGTATGCAATATATGAGCTTTCCATCTCGAAAAGTCAGTGCCATCAAACTGAGAAGACAACATGCTAGCAATCCAAGAGACTATAAATATAACAAGAGACTAGAAACAATACTCTATCACCAATAGGATCACACCTGCATATCCATATGCATAACTCACATCACAAATGTCTCACTAAAGAAGAAACCATGTGAACCACCTATCATATAACCATGCATCTAGCATGCACATAAAACCATGAGCATAAGCCTACTCACCAAGTCTCCAAACTGACCAAGTAGATGTGAAAGAATTCTAGAAAAAAATTAACTGAGTATCCCCTATAAATTGAGCAATCAAACAAGATAACCAATAGCAAAAGGACGATGAGTAACCTATCACCACCTATCACTAATCCAATCAAAGATAATGGCAAATACACATGCCAAAAACTGATGGCAATACATGCTAATACAATGGTGGTACACCTCCCATTCAAGAATAAATCTTACAAGATGGTCCAACCTGTTACGAATAACCTATGACCAAGTCCAAGTGAATGGAGATAAGCAACGATCCAAAGATATCACACAAGCATAAATGATCTAGTAGAGTACTCTTCTAGCATAAAAGCCAACAAAATTTTGATAGCATCTTCTCTGTAAAATGGACTATGAACAAAAATAACCATATGGGAATCACCATCCACATATGCCAAGAATCACACTAGCAAATAGATATCAAATCAATGACCATATGCTAAAATAATAGCCAATCAAGGTGACAAATGGATGTGCAAGTGAGACAAGTCCAAGTCAATGGAGATAAGCAATGATCCAAAGCTATCACACAAGCATAAAGGATCTAGTAGAGTACTCTTCTAGCATAAAAGCCAACAAAATTTCGATAGCATCTTCTCTGTAAAATGCACTCTGAACAAAATATAACCATGTGGGAATCACCATCCACATATGCCAAGAATCACACTAGCAAATAGATATCAAATCAATGACCATATGCTAAAATAATAGCCAATCAAGGTGACAAATGGATGTGCAAGTGAGACTCCAAAGATGGATCATGTACCTGCATAAAAACAAAGATATAAGTACCAACCAAAATCCAAAATCAACTCTCATAAAATGTTATGTGCAACCGGTAAGTAAATCCATAACCAAGTGGCATAAAAAAGATAGAGAGCACAATGCCACTTTACATCCACTAACAATGCTATGATCAAACTCATGATGACATGAACCTCAAAAAAGGTATACCACAATGTCATCTCACATGCCAAACACATGACAAAACTATGCTCTAGTCTCATACGGAGGAGCTAACACAATGATCATACATGGAAAATGTCTTCAAGCTCTAAAAATAAGAGCTCGCACACAAAAAATTCTCTCTCTCGAAGTTCTAAAGCAAAATTAACCTCCAAAAGTAATTAGGGTTCTTGTGGTGAAAATATGTTGCTCTCTATTTTGCTTTTTCAAAGATAATAACCTCTGGATTTGAACTTTTGCTCAGCAGCAAACTTCAAGAACTCTTTCTTGGTTACGTAATGATATATAGAACACCTGAATTGGAGGTGTGTAGCTCAAGACATACACAAAACAAGCATCAGCTGTCAATTTCATCTTCACCTACAACACTATTGTTTTGTATTATGCAATTTTGACGATCGAGGATTCAGAATTTGGATCTATGTTCTTCTACAAATTTGTAGCTTCTTTTCCAAGCTACTCACAATTAGGCAAATTACTTGAATTGGGTCTATAAAACTCAAGTTATAGCCGAAGCAATGACCTATTGTCCAAGTGATTGTAGATTCATCTTCTACATTAGTCTGCATTTTTTGAATTTTTGGCAATTTAGAACTTTGATCCAGGTTCTATAGCCTTTTGGGAAGTTGTAGCTCTCTATCTCAGCTATGCACAAAACTTTAAAACACACCAATCTAAGCTTTTTAGCTTGATTTATGGCCAAAACATTGAGTAGCTATCAAGAGGTGCTAACCTGCACATTCACCTCTTATGACCTAAGCTTCAATTGAAGCTTCTTGCACACTAGCCTTCAACATGCTCTGATACCAATGAAGGGCTTTGGTGTGCAGAACAAGAGGAGCAAGGAGAAGATGGTAGGAGAGAGAGAAGAGAAGAGGCACGCGCACATGCATGGGAGCCTCAAAACCCACATAATGATCTCCATTGAGGCAATGCTCTATATATGATGTATATATATATGAATATAGGGGTAAGGTCACATGACCCTTACATCCTCAACAAAGAGTAGACAAGATATTACACAGAGAAAGAGAAATTTTGATATTATAGATATGAATCAATCGATACAATAGCTTTGGAAAATAGCTTATTGGTGAAGCATGTACCTCCCGACCACCCCTGAGCTATCACAATCTCATCCACACTTGCACTCTCAATCACACTCTCGCTCTCAAAATTAGTCAATTTTGCCTTCTTGAAGACTTGGTTAAAGACAAACTCACATGGCTCCATATCTTCATTATTGCATTTTTATCTTCCTTTGGGCATACAAGAGTATTCATGTGTATGAATAGTGTGTTTGTGTGTGTATATGTGTATGTGTATGTGTATGTGTATGTGCGTGCATATGCATTTGTGTATGTATGTATGTATATGCATGTGTGTGTATGTATGCATGTGATTGTATGTGTGTGTATGCGCATGTGTGTATGTATGTATGCATCTACATGTATATGCATGTGTGTGTATGTATGCATGTGAGTGTGTCTATATGCTTATGTATATGTGTGTGTATGCATATGTGTGTATGTATGTATGCATATGCATGTGTATGCATGTGTGTATGTATGTATGTACATGTGTGTATGTATGCATGTGAGTGTATGTGTATAGATGTAATAATGTATATGTGTATGTATTTATATGTGTGTATGTGTATGTGTGTGTATGTGTATGTATGCATGTTTATATATATATGTGTGTATGTGACTTTATGTGTGTGTATGCATATGTGTGTTTATGCATGTATATGTATATGTGTGTATGTGAGTGTATGTGTATGTGTGTGTGTATATGTGCATGCCTGTGTATGTATGTATGCATATGCATGTGTATGCATGTGTATGCATGCGTGTGTATGTATGCATGTGAGTGTATGTGTCTGTATGGTATGAGTATATATCTGTATGTGTGTATGTGTATGTGTGTGTATGCATGTGCATATATATATATATGTGTGTGTGTGTGTGACTTTATGTGTGTGTATGCATGTGTATGTTTATGTGTGCATGTGACTGTATGTGTGTGTGTATGTGCATTGTGTATGTGTATGTGTATGTGTATGTGTATGTGTATGTGTATGTGTATGTGTATGCATGTGTGTATACTTGTATTTTTCTAGATATACATGTACGTTCTTGTGCTCTACGATTGCTTCTTGCTCTCTCTCTCTCTCTCGATCCCAACACAAATGTGCTTTTTTTGTATTTGGAGGACGTCACTTATGCGATGCTTTTGCATCCTAAGCAGTTTTCCAACATGGCTAGGAGCATTGCTACTCTATGAGGCTACTAGCTATAGTGCTTAGTTGTCACATTAGCAATGCGGATGGTCGCTTACGCGACTTCAACCTTTTTTTTTTCTTTTGGGAGTGTAGCTTATGTGATAGTCCCTGTAATTAGCGTTGCATAAGTGATGCACCCCACTTTTTTTTTTCAAATTCGAGGCATCGCTATGCCCCCATTATTCTTGTAGTGTAGGCGAGGAGTGTTGGATATAACCAAGATTACTTTCAGTTAGCAATGTGGATCATGAGAAGCATGCACAATGATGAATATTAGTCTATCTTGATCCACATGCACATTTAACCTTTTCACCTTCAAGGAATGCAAGGCCTAGAAGAATCTCTCCTTACAAAAATTCTCAATTCCAGCTTTGAAATAATCGCTAAAGGTTGTCGAGATACTATCTGGGACGTGGGAGGCTTGGTTTGAAGTGGAAGGCAAAATAATTCCCAATGAAAAAGAATCCTTCTCTATTTGCAAGAATCCACATGCATGGACAAGCATGCTCTTGTTGTTGGGAGAGAACCCAACTAACTTAACAACCCATGTTTCAGATTGGGCATGAGGTGTTGGAGAGACACGGTAAAAAATGGGAAATCTCATATCTATTGAAGAGATAGCTCACTCTTTCGACCTCACAAATGACCGTGTGGTGGAGCCCAACAACAAGCCTAGTGATGTGAAAGACCTCCAAGTTTTTAACTCTATCATTTTTCACAAGGAGGCCTTTCAAGAACTCTGAAGTAAGATGGAAGAACTTCAATAAAGATAGAGGCTTTGATCTTAACCTTTGAACAAGATTAACAATAGATGACATATCTCTTGCAACGATAAGTAATAATCCTACATTTGAGTGCTTTTGCGCCTTCCTAATCCCCAACATGCACTTAATCCTCATTGGCTAATCATTCATAGGGGCTTTTGGATTGATTATAGAGCTCCTAAGGTTAATAAAGGAGATGGGAGATATAAGTACTACTAGGATAATGAAGAAATTTCCCATGTCTCCATTACTTGCCCTATGTCTCAAGCACTCTTCATTTGTCCATAGTGACCGCAAGATGGCCAACTCAAAGATCCTCAACTACAAATAAATCCTATTTGGGATGCATTCACATGGACGTTGCTGTTTGGAACATGTGGAGGGCATCTTACATCTGAGCTTGCTGATATAATAGGAAAACATCTTTTTTTGGGCCTTCTAGAGCCTCAAAGCTTAGGTTTTAGTTATAACTTTCAAGCATATTGTTACTATTTGTAAGAGAGAGATGAGACACGCTTCCAACAAATCCAAGTAGGAAATCCTTTTTATGTAAGCGTCTTACCATAATCAACTGTTCTTTTACCTTATGGTGATGGGCATTGGGATCCTCGAACCTCATCCCTTTGTTGTTCACGAGCTTTTTCCTTCCTTTTTTTTTTTTAAATGGAGATTCAACCGAAGCCTATGATGATGGGCATTGGGGATCCTCGGACCTCATCCCTTTGTTGTTCACGAGCTTTTTCCTTCCCTTTTTTTTTAAATGGAGGTTCAACCGAAGCGTATGGTGATGGACATTGGGGATCCTCGGACCTCATCCCTTTGTTGTTCACGAGCTTTTTCCTTCCTTTTTTTTTTTAAATGGAGGTTCAACTGAAGCCTATGGTGATGGGCATTGGGGATCCTCGGATCTCTTCCCTTTGTTGTTCACGAGCTTTTTCTTCTCTTTTTTTTTTTTTTAAAAATGGAGGATCAACCGAAGCCTACTCCTCCAAGCTTTAACTTTGAAATTTTGAAATTACAATTGTACAGAGTGAATGGGCATAATACCTGCAGAACCCACTTTATCCCACTAGGGCAGGGGTTAAACGAACTTGACATGATACATCGATAATTACTCAAAAGCAATGGGGAAATCTGGTTTATAATTGGCCTAAGGCCCAAAATATCAACCGCGGCTAGAAGGGGTTGAACCACCCCTGCCCATTGATAATTACTCAAAAGCGATGGGGAAATCTGGTTTATAATTGGCCTAAGGCCCAAATTGTCAACCGCGGCTAGAAGGGGTTGGACCCTGGCCCCGCCTCAAGAGGCTAGAGCCAAGACAATCGAGCTAGGGCTTTTTTCCTTGTTTTTACTCTTTCGTATAATTTATTTTCTGTTGAAAAAAAAAGGAAATATCCTTCATGCAATTAAAATATTTTGAAGGAGGCAGCCGAGGACCGAGGTTTTGACTCCTTGCCTTTCAAGTTTCAAATACAATTTTTTGCGTATCTCGAATCTCGAATCTCGAATCTCAACGCTTTGTTTGTAAATTTAAGGTTTTCTTGTTCACGAGCTGTGTGTGTTTCCCATAATTACGTAGTTCTGCTATCTAGAAAGTTGCAAAGCTTCTATTGGGGTCCCAAAATCAAATGGGAAACTTGTATTAGCTCAAAAGACTCAGGGGGCTTGGGTATTTTGGATATCACTGGGTTAGCTGACAAGCTAGCAACAAAGTGGTTTATCAAGGCTTGGTGCAATAGAGAGTCCTCCTGGGCTAAATTGATCTTCAGAAATTCGAAAGACCTTACCTTAGTTGCCCAGTTGGAAGGACATTGGGATCCTCACGCTTTTGTTCTCCCCCCACCCGGTGTCCCCTAAAGGCTCTAGCCTAGTGTGCTCCTTATGGAAGAGTTGGAACAAAGCCAAACAATTCATCAGAGTGAGTGATGAGTGGAAGTGGGCTGCTGGGATAAGACAAAATGACTCTATCTGGTTCCCGATCAGCGGCTTAAGGGAGGTGGAGTCTTGGAACCTCCAAACGGCTAAGCGGCTTTGGAACAAGGGGTACAAACAATGGAAACAACTCTGGACACAAGAGACTGGCCAGTGGATTAGGTTTGAAGACTTAGACCCAAGACATAGAATTTCTCTCGAAGAATGGACTCTTCTTCAAAACAGGTGTTCAGCGTGGGACCTCTCAACTACCCACCTTCTCTGTGGACAGGATCTCCCTTGCCTAGAGGGCCTCAAATGGAGCAATGGTAAGAAACTATCCAGAATTCCCAATTACTTCAAAGAAAACTTAGATGTTCATCACACTCTTAACAAGGTGTGGTGCCTTTCTTGGTCCAAACTTCGATGGGAACTTAAGTTCATGTCGATTTGGCACCCCCTTATTGAGATCAAGAAATCCGTTCTCATGTGGCAAATCTTGCATAAAGGTATCTGGTACAACGCAAGGGCCAACAAAATTTGTGGTGTGCCTCCATGGTGCAAGCGGTGCTATCGATGCATCGAAGACCTTGTTCACCTCTTCTTCGATTGCCCCAAGTCCCGTGTTATCTGGCATCATGTGATACGGATTTTGCATCTCTCGTACCAAATCAACTGGCAACAAGCGCTGTTGGGTGAGGCGGTTGGCTGCTCTTCTAGGCTGTGGAATGCCATCAGAGGCGAGACTCTTTGGAAAATTTGGAGGGAGCGATGTGCTGTCAACTTTGGCCAAACCCCAAAGGAATGGTCGATTGAGAAATCCTTGTTTCTTCTAGGTAAAAGAATCTCCCGAGACAAGAGATCTCCTCCATTTAGGCACCAGTGTATTTATCTCCTCGTAGATAACAAGCTGAAACCCAAATGGGTCCCCCATGAAGGAGATGATAGTTTTGTACGCCTCATTTGTAACGCCCTCTAGCTTACCGAACTCGTCCCCTCTTTTGTGGGATTTGAGGGGTCCCTTGGGCACTAGTCCCATTCACCTGTAACTTTTCTTCATTACTTTAATTAAAGTCCGGAGATTAGGCCATGGCCAAACTTCCTTTTTACAAAAAAAAAAGTTGCAAAGCTTCATAGCTGCTTCGCTGTCCCTTTGGGGAATGCAATTCTCCTTTTTAATACGTTTTCTGTCCGTTTTCTCGGGAAAAAAAAGGGTCGTCTGGACATTCTGCGCATGAGAAAGTGCGATCGCAGATCAACAGTCATTGGCCATAAACTGGAGGGTTTCGCGCAAATCACAGGCAGAATCTAGAGAGTTTTGAGAAGAAGATGGCGATGGATCATGGACATCAGAAATGCAGCAAACACCGCATCTTTATTTTGTCGAATTCTCTCTTCAAAATTCAAATGGCGACTGCGAGAGACACTAGAGAGAGAATCATCGATGTGCCATCATCCATGTGGAGAGCCGAGACTCGAGAGTCGAGAGTGCGGGAAAATCGCAGTCTGCACTGTGCAGGTACTCTTTGCTCGTGGAATTGCGCCGGATATTGAATGCGAGAATGAACCAGACGTAAAGGACGATTGCGGTCATTTCCACATTTACAGTACTAGAATTGTAGCAAAGACGGCCGAGGCCCTTCTTAATTTTTCTAAATTAAACCGCAATGAACTGTGACTGATTTAGTTAAGCAGCCTCGGACTCGCGTGCTAGTTTGTCGCTGTCGGCGCTGAAGCCTGAAGGGTAACGTTGCATTTGGGAGTTGCAAGTTGGAAGGCTGAAATTGCGAGTTGGGACTCGGCTGTGGGGAATGATTGACGTTTCGAACCATTTTCACGCTGAAATTTTTCACGGCCGAGCTTTGCAGGACACACTGGAGCGATGATTCTCTCTGTCTCTTCCGATTAGGAAAAGCTCAGGGCCTTTCGAGTTTTATTTGCAGCCTTTTCACAGTGTTTGTGTGTGCCGCAAGGATGCATGTACTCGTAGCGTGCACGCATCCGTCCTTCGCATCTCAACGTCTCTCTCACTGTTAAGCAATATTCCTACACCTGAGGACACTTCTCGTATTCGTTCCCTGACTCCCTTTGCTCCGGGTTCATCATCAATTGCTTCGGCTTCTCAGGCAGAATAGTCTTTTTGGCTGTGAAGACAATCGTTCCGTACATCAAGCCTTTCGAATTCGATGAGTATGTTGATGGGATATGCTTCTCAGCGGCTGATCCTTTCGATCGTGTGATGATTGGAAGCGGGACTTGCGCGGAGCCTTCTGCGGTTCCCCAAGCACCTACTGTTCTTCGAGCACCCGCACGAAGCTTCAAGAGAGCGTGGAGGCGCGGGCGCGCGAGAAGCCGGAAGCTGGTGGAGCAACTGTTTAGGCAGCTCTCCCTCGGTTGTCCATCCATTAGCAAGGCAGAAAGCCATCGAGTCAGTTTGTGGATGCAAAGTTCAGAGAAATCCACAGTCAATGATAATAAGAAACAGACCATTCGGGACGTAGATAACGATACTGATGAAGCCATTTCCGCATCCGGTAATCTAGGTACGAGGCCCACCAATTATCTAATGTCCTTGGCCTCTTGCTGCTACAATGTGCATTACCTGTCATACCGGCCTCTTGTCAGCAACGAATGTTCGGAGATTAGTGTCTGTTCCCCTTTTCAGCATGATACATCTTGTAGCCGTCCTTATTATGTATCTGACTCAACTGTTTTGGTCAAGATCAGCATCCTGGGGGATTCAGAAACTGGAAAGACAAGTTTCATGGTAATTTGCACATGTATAATCTGTATGCATGTATTTTATCGTTCTGGGTCTTTTCCATTGCAAAGAGCGGACTTTGAGTTAATTTGTCCCACCTGCATTGAGTCGATTCATCTAGCTTCGCGAGACTCATTCTCACCTCATGTCTGTTACAACCTATTGGCGGGATTTTGCTTTCTTGAAACATCTTTTAGCATTGCAACATCGTAACTCCAGAGCGTTAAATAACATATGGCGTCAATCTTCAGCTTTGTGCCATTTTTATTACATAAATTACTTGGTTTCAGCATATTCTGGATACTGCGAGAAGAAATGCATGCCTACGGAACGTGCCTGTTGCATACAGATTTAGGACTAGTATGTGGAAGACCCAATGTAATATTTGGAGTTGTGGCCAATTATTATGATTCTCCAGCAGCAGCTTTCGTGATCATATAGTTGCGTATTTAATCATGGAGCACATGTCCATTATCATTTTTTTCCGATTGGATTGCTCTGTTTCGAATGCTATAGAGTTCTATCTTTTGGACGAACAGCAGTTAGAACCATCGTATTGGAATGCTCAAGTTACCAAGGAGCCTCTAATGGCACGATACTTCAATGAGGTATAGGACGTGATCAATTAAGTCAATGAATATGTGCGAATCTGCACGAGTGAATGTCTTTAGCCTTGTGGACTACCTCAGACATAAAACTCGCAATCATGGAGTACCTTTTCATATGTTTGGGCTGGAATGGTCAGTTTCTCAGTGCTTCTAAAGTGCTATTTTTGGGTAGGCAGCGACTGGAAACACTGGCGTTAAAATGCTCGAGATAATATCCGTTATCAGCACTAAGTGCAGCTGCTAATGGCATGTTCGATTTCTTATACGAGTAGGGCGACATGGTAACTCGCACATTGATATTCATACCAAAGTGAAGCAGTGACCACATCCCTTTTGATTCCAACAAATTAAAAAAAAGAAAATATTCTACTAGGATATGCGACTGCAAGAGACATGTTGAATCTGGCATTATGCACATTTTGATGTACAAAAGCGTCTATTCATTTGCAGTTTGTTCGCTATGTATGCATTTACGCACATATGCACGTATACATACATTTTTGACAACTGGAAGTTCTAACTGTGATCGTGCTATTGAACTTCTCACCTAGGCAAAATACATCTACCCTAAGGGTGAGTCAAGTCCTGAGTTCGTAGAGACCGTGGGGGTGGCCACAGAGGAGAAGGTTGTGAAGGTGAAAAATGGTACACACATCGCCTTCAACATTTGGGACCTTGGTGGTAAGTTCAGCATCAGTAAATCTCCATCGTACAAGATTATCCGCCCAACTGTACAAAATTACTTTTTTCGGATTTGTTTTTTACAGTAGACAGAGGTTTCTCAGATGAGCCCTTTTTTTTCTTCCTAATCTCTTATATTTTCAGGGCACTGGCAATGTGGAAGCATGCTGCCTTTGGTATGTAGGGATGCAGCAGTGGTTCTTATCATGTTTGACCTCACCAGAAGGTCCACATTGAACAGGTAAGCCACTGGCAGTTTTCAATCTAATCTATCATGCATTTTGAAGAATGTGGAAGAGCAGCAACGTGTACCTGGGACCATTGTACTTGTTAGCTTGTCCCTTGCAGTTTCTAGTAGATTTGTGAATTGCAAAAATCATATTAAACCATAATGGAAAACAGCTATCTCAGTGGAAAGTGCATTCAAAAGATCTGTTCCTGAACCAAGTTTTGTCTCTATCTGCAGCGTGATGACATGGTTTGCTCAAGCAAGAGAGTGCAACAAGGTAAATACATGTCCGTTCTCTGATATACGTTAGCTTTATCTGAAATCCTCTAGAATGATAGAATGTGCATTTACATTTTGTGAAAAAGGCAGCCATGGCAGTTTTGATTGGCACGAAGTATGATCATTTTGTGGAGCTACCATACAACATTCAGCTTGCAGTTATCCAGCAGGTATTTGTCTGTGTGTGTGTGTGTGTGTGTGTGTGTGTGTGTGTGTCAATTTTAACACCTTAGTCCTTAGGATATTCATCCCAGGCATGTTGATTTATGGCAGCGGGTATGTTGCTGTGCTACGGGTGGGTATATGTGAAGATAGAGGTTGTGCAATGTGAAACTATGCAAATCAAACTGATCCTCCTAGCTAAATCAAACTGATCCTCCTAGCTTGAACCATTACTTCATGATTCACTCTTCCGGGGGAGATGATGTCTCTGTATTGCATGAAATTGCGGCAATTCTGAAGCTCTCTGTCCGATTTGCTGTTCTTGTTTTTGCTTTGGAGGCTTTATCCTCAGTTCTCTAGGAGAGTTATTGCCAATCGAGCCACTATCTCTTACACCCAAGTACATATTTTATGCAACAATTGTGAAAGAAAATTCACTTCATACATTCAATCATGCTTCACTTAGAGGAACCTTCACTTCCTTTTGAGGAATGCAGGCAAAAATGGCTCATTTGCTTTCAATTTAAATTGTTGCAACAGGCTCGAGTACATGCAAGACACATGGGAGCTCCTCTTTTTTTCTCCAGCGTCAAGCACAACATAAATGTACACAAGGTGTTTAAGGTGATTGTAGCTAAGCTCTTTGACTTGCCCTGCCCAGTCCCTGTTAATCTCAACTTTGGAGAGCCACTTGTTGACTATTAAAACCCTATCCACCTTTTTCATATATTCTCTTTGTAAAAACGTTTTTTTTCAACCCTCCATGCAATAGGTTCATTCAAGGGATCCTTGGCATTAACCTGCATAAGATATTTCAAGCCATCCTAACCGAATGTCTTACCTTTCTGTATTCCAGTCTCAATTGACGATAACCACTTATCAAGTTTTGAGAGAAATGGCATAATCTTCATCTTAATATTTTTTATTCATTCTTATCTTGTCCTTGTCCCTATGGACCTTTCTAAGCAGATGGTAGTATATGGGTCGTTCTAATCGGATCGACAGATGGACCATTTGGACTATCACGTTAATTCTCTCCATGAATCAATTTGCTGCAACATTCAGATGACTTAGATTAAATTTTTCTTGTTCTTATTTATTTACGTCATGGTTTGTTATGATCCATATTGAAACTGGAACACACGTTTATGCTTTCATTTGAATTATGGGATCGGTGAGGGTCATACAATTTGAAGCCAAAGGTTGAATTCAATATTAAGTCTTGTGTAACCGTACAACAGGAACATTACTTCTCCTTAAGCATATGTTAAATTAAATAATAATATACTGCTGAGATATACGCACTGTTCTTAATGCAACCATTATAAAAGCACCTCTCCTTGCCAATCAATAATATACTGCTGATGGATGAGAGGCTATGTAAAGAAAGATGTATTTGAGGTATACGAGCTGTTCATAATTCAATCAGTATAAAAAAACCTTTCCTCTGCCATGAATCATAAAAGAAGTCCTCATGCAAAAGATCCTGATTTGAGGTAAGATGTATTCAACAGTATTGGCAATAGGAAATAAGGAGCTAGCTGTAAGTCTGAAAATGTCCTCCTAAGAGAAATAACATTGTAACTGCCCTGTCAAAGAAAACGTCCCTCTTTGAAATATTGTCAAGGGCAATCTTTTTCGGTTTTTACTGCCGGGAAAGTGGGACCTTCTATGAACAGCTGTACCTTACGCAACAAGGTAAAGCTTCCAAGTTGAAGTCTTCTGACAATTATGTTTAGACAAGAATTGCTGGCTGAAGGTTTAGACAGTGTAGCTTATGTGTGCTAAGCTTGCAGGAAGCAGTCACCACAAGAATAGTTGACAATGGTAGCACAATTGGGAGGTGGGAACACCACTTGGGAAGTATATGTAGTCTAGTGTATATATGCCAACTCCGGCATAGTTGTTTTTTGACGGCTGTATTGCCCGTTTTGGCCATTTTAAACTTTAATTAAGTCATAATTTTTAATAGACCTTCATAAATTACACTAAAAGAAAATGTGAATCACAGGTATTGTGTTCAGATTACCTTCAAAATTGAGGGGCACTGTAGACCGTCAAAATACAACCCTATGCCAACGCAGCACAAATGAAGGTCATATGAAGGATCACTTAAAGTGGTAGCACAATTGTAAGGGATAGGCCTTCGGCCAAGATTGCAAAATGGGAGTCACACGAAGGATCATTGAAAGTAGTAGGACAATTGAAAGGATAGGCCTTCTCTTTGATCGTGGCCTGTGGGTTGACATGTTTTTTGATATTGTACATTGTAACAAAGCATCTACATAGAGAGAGAGAGAGAGAGAGAGAGAGAGAGAGAGAGAGAGAGAGAGAGAGAGAGAGAGAGAGAGAGACCATGACTACGCCAAATTATCTATCATGCTTTCTTCATCTCAATGATTGTGGATATGTGCGAGTATGGTGCACAATGCAAGAGATGGTATAGTACTTAAAAAAGAGCCGTACAAGCTAAGATTAGATGATTTCTGTAGGAAAAAAACATTGTGCATTTCACTTTTGTTGATTTTAAATGAGTCTGTTATCATACATATGGAAATCACCACATCGTAAAATCTCCTTGAGCTTAGAATGAGTTTGGATATAAAATTTCTGAATGTGTACATTGAAATCATGAACCATAGACTATATCTATAGCTTTCTATATTTTAATGCTTCTTCAAAATAGAAATATTTATCTTTTGATAGAGCTTTGGTGAAGATATTTGTTATTTCTTGTCTAGTTTTGGGAATTACCTTTACTTCGTGACTTTCATTGATGATTTTTCCAGGCATGCATGGGTATATCCACTCAAAGCAAAGTCCGAAGTGTTCATGTGCTTTAAACAGTTTTTGGTTTTGGCTGAATATCTGTCAGCATGTAAAATGGGCACCCTCCGTTCTGATCAAGGGGGGGAATATATGTCTTCTGATTTTAATGCATTTCTGGCTGAACGTGGGATAAAACACCAGTGTACAATGTCGTATACACCTCAACAGAATGGAGTTGCTGAACGAAAGAACAGGTCACTCATGGAGATGGTGAGGTGCATGGTCAAGAGTCAGGCTTTACCACATAGTTTTTGGCTTGAGGCTGTCATGTGTGCAGCATATGTATTGAACAGGTGTCCCACTAAAGCGTTGCAATCTATCACTCCATATGAGGCTTGGCATGACCGCAACCCATCTGTTGCTCATCTGCATGTTTTTGGTTGTTTGGCATATGCATTAGTGCATGAACATCGCAGAAAATTGGATGATAAGGCAGTAAAATGTATTTTTGTTGGGTACAGTTCTGAAAGTAAAGGCTATCGTCTGTATCATCCACAGGCTAAACACATTTTGGTTCGCCGTGATGTTGTCTTTGTGGAAGATGCTATTCAACCATTGCTTTCATGTACTAAAGAGACATGTCTTAGCTCCAAAGACATGTATGATAAGTTGATGCCTCTTTTTATAGGTGGACACTCTAGTGCTGGTCCTAATGAGGCAACTTCTCAGCCTTTGCAGGTTTCATATGATGTAGATCATTCTATTTCTGATGCAGATTTACATGATGCACTTGTTGATGAGAGAGCTGATATTGAGCAGGCAAAAACTATGCCAAAATGGTTGGTGCAGACTTTGCGTGACAGCTCTCATAGTGCCTCTTTTGCATCAGATTGCTATGCTATGGCTGTGTCTAGTCTCTGTGATGAAAATGAACCTGTTTCTTTTGATGAAGCACAAAATTCAGAAAATTGGATGGCTGCTATGCAATCTGAATATGATGCTATAATGAAGAATGGTACATCGTCTTTATGTGACTTGCCTCCTGGCAAGAAGGCCATTGGCACTAAGTGGGTATACAAGCTGAAGCGTAAACTGGATGGTACAGTTGACAGGTATAAGGCTAGGCTTGTTGCAAAGGGTTATGCACAGGAAAGAGGCATTGATTTTGATGAGACCTTTGCACCTACATGCCGTATAACTACTGTTCGGAGCATTTGTGCACTTGCAGCCCATCATGGTTGGAATGTACAGCAGTTGGACATTAAAACAACATTTCTGAATGGTGACTTGCATGAAGAAGTGTATGTTTTTCAGCCCCGTGGCTTTGTGCAGAAAGGGCATGAAAACCAGGTGTGCAGGTTAAAGAAGGCATTATATGGTTTAAAGCAAGCACCACGTGCTTGGTATGAGAAAATACATGCCTATCCAGTTGCACATGGTTTTGAGAACATTCCAACTGAAAGCATCTTATATGTTAAGCGTGCTAATGATGTTCTTCTGATCATTGTTGTCTATGTTGATGACATGCTGCTCACTGGTCCTATTGAGACACATATTGCTGATTTTAAGGCTGATTTGCATGCCTCATTTGAGATGTCTGATTTGGGGCATTTGCATCACTATTTGGGCATTCAGTTTATGCACGTTGATGGTGGAATGGCTTTGTGTCAAACGAAATATATTGACACATTATTGCAGCATTTTGGCCTTGAAGACTGTAAGCCTATTGCCACTTCTATGGAGACAGGTTTACGATTGAGTCTTCATGATGCTAGAGATGCATTTGATGCTGTTCTCTATCAGCAGGCTGTTGGATGCTTGATTTACTTATGCATTACTCGGCCAGATATTCAGTTTGTTGTCTCATAGATGAGCAGGTTTATGCATTGCCTAGGAGTCACGCATTGGAAGGCGGTTAAGCGCATCTTTCGCTACTTGAGTGGTACTCGGCTACTTGGGTTGTTTTATCCCAAGGGGGGATCACTACTGCCAGATTTGCATGCTTTTTCTGACTCAGATTGGGCTGGTTGCTATGACACTCATGTGTCCACCAGTGGTTTTTGCTTCATGCTTGGTAGCTCATTTATATCTTGGTTGAGCAAGAAGCAGCCTACTGTGGTCACTTCCAGTTGTGAGGGTGAGTATAGGGAAGCTTTCACAGCGACTGTTGAGTGTGTGTGGCTCAGACGCTTTATGGCTGATTTGGGTGTTGGCCAGTCTTCTGCCACCACCATCTTCATTGACAGTCAGAGCGCATTGGCAGTTGCGAGGAACCCTGTGTTCCATGCTCGCACTAAGCACATTGAGGTGCATTATCACTATGTCAGGGAGAGGTTCTCTGTTGGGGAGATTAGCTTGGCATATGTGCCCACGCAGGAGAACATAGCAGACCTTTTCACGAAGGCTCTGCCTAGGGAGAAGTTTGAAGCTTTCCGCAAAGCTTTGGGCTTACTTCCTTTTGTGGAGTGATTTCCACATAGCTTGGCACTTCCTTATACATGAGTGCCAGCTCCTTGTTCACCGCATCACTCCCAGGGGGGATTTGTTGATATATTTAGGTAGTGATGTGTGTGAACACACTAGGACCCCCGGGGCACTTTTTTCCCTCTTTAGGAGGTTTTTTCCCCCCAGCTTGTATATACGCCTATTGCCCTAATGGGCTACATCTTTGTACATTCTCTGGTAATACATTCAGTATTGTGTGTTGGTGCTCCAAGCTTCTTCTTCCTCCTTGTGCTGTTTGCGTGCTTCCGCAGACGTCTAACTCCAACAGTAGAGAGATGGGCAACAATGGACACATGGCACTTATAGGTTGCATATTCCATTAGAATTAGAAGAGAGAGTAGAGGTTTGATTCTAATGAGAAATAGACTCACATATGGAAGACACACACATGGTTGGACGATGGTTGGGAGGCAAAATGAATATCTTCTCTATGTATGTCGATGATGCAAGTTTGTAATAGAGCTCCATTGAGAGCTTTAGTAAAAAGATTGGTGATTTACCACACTGATACATGATTCAACATGTTGGAGAATTTGAAAGTGATATTTAGAGATGTTCTACAAGGAATTTTTTGATGATCAACGGAGGGAACTTCAATATGAAAGGGAGGTACTTGGAGATATGGACAAAGAAGAATATCTTTGATTGATTTTTATTAAAAATCTAAAGTTCTAGCCACCTCACTTACCATTCTCAAAATGGATGGGGAAACTTTAATGTAGACCACTTTTTGGTCAATCACATTGGGGTTGGGTGCGATGTTTAGTGGATTTATCATAATCACTGAACTCTGATGTGTAATATGCACTAAAAGGTTGTGGGAGTGATCCCACCCATAGAAAAACTTTTTGTTGGTATAAATGTGAGTCGGTGTGATGCTTATAGCCAAACTATTTTCTTGTCTAATAGGTGGAAGTTCTTGTAGGGTTTATGGGAATATGCAGAGAAGAGCTTTGAGAAATTCATGAAATTGCAATCGAACTTGCTATTAATGTTGGTCCCATAAGTAAACAATCCTTTTCACACTCTCGATTTGAGTATGGCTTAAGCCCCAAGGTGCATCATTTGATCAAAGCTCGTATAAAGATTTAGAAAGCTTTCCATCAAAGTGATCTATGCTCCCTTGATGGATTGGGACTAAGGAAAGAATATGAGTGGCATGTAAGAGGTCCTAGCTTTAGAAAAATTTCCATCGTGTTATGGATAGAATGTTCTATAAAAGTAAGGGCCTCCTTCAACCAAGGTAGCATAAATAGTTCTTTCAACTTCCTAAAAAATTTTGACCAAGAGGGGGAAAGCTCACTCTTCCAATCAACCTATTCAAAGTGCATGTGGGGAACTAATGAAAAACATTGTATTTGGAAGGAACTCTATGAAGACATCTTCATTGATACATTTACAATGGTTTCAATTTTGATTGGCTTGTCAAAAACTTAGATGACACAAAGTTGCATGCAAAGATGGTTTATTAGTATAATTTTTTAAAACGTTACTCAATGAAAAAGGGGGTTTGGTTGATTGCTCCAAACCTAGCATTCCTATAGATGAGACATTCATTTAGTTGTTTAAGGTGTTGTTTGGGAAAGGGGTGATTCTTGAATCCACGGTGACCATGGTGGTGGTCTCTATTCCTAAAAAGGGGACCTCACTTGTGTCAATCGCTACCATAAGATCTCTCTTATTTCAATAACTCAAGACCTTGGTAATGGTGCTAGTTTGAAGGACGGTTGATGCTCTTGAATCTCAAAGCGTTTTTAACTATGGCCAAGATAGAATTCATTCTCACCATGAGTGCATGGGGCAAATCAAATTCTTACAAGGAATTGTTCTGAGACGATTTTACCAACCTATGTTCCTTATATCAACTAAGGTGGCCAACCTAATTCAAGCATTTGAGTTCTTTCAAGCTCTATAGTGTCTTCTAGGGTATAGGTTTATGTGGAGGGATACCACTTCAGTGAGCCTATCTTGGTTCTTTGCAATGCATGCCAAGGGTTCTCCGAGTCTCCCATTCTATTCAATGTCTATATCAATTATATTTTAGATCATGGAGGAGACTCTTGGGGACATGAAGTACCCAATATCAGATGAGTAAAGGGCCTTCTATTTTTATGATGAAATATCTTGGCTAGTAAGCCCAATGACCTCTAAACAAAAATCACTACAAGGAGTAAGGGGGCATAACCACGCCCCCAATAAAAAAAAATATTGGGTAGCATTGCTTATGTGATGCTATTCCCATTGAGTATCGCATAAGCGATGCCAAGGAAAAAAAAGGCACAGTCATGTAAGCAAAGGTCACCATTTCTTATATGAAATTATTAATAAACGATGCTAACAACATTGCATAGTAGCAATGCT
>CM035427.1:140267232-140344732 GCA_020310875.1 Ceratopteris richardii | reverse complement strand
TACATACAAACATGCATACACACATATACACATACACACAAATGCATACACATGCATACATACACACATATACATATACATGCATGCACACATACACATACACACACATGCATACACATGCATACACACACATACACACATGCATATGCATAAACACACATACACACATGCATACACATACACACACATAAAGACACACATATACACATATACATACACACACATAAAGACACATACATACACACACACATGCATATGCATACATAAATACACACACATGCACACCTACATACACATATACACACACATACACTCACATACACATGCATAAACACACATACACATACATACACCGATATACACAAACACACACAGACACATACACACACACACATACAAATATACACACAAACATGCACACAGATACACTCACATGCATACATACACATACATGATTACACATACATATGCATACATACATACACACATGAATATGCACATGAATACACACATGAATACACACATGAATACACACATGAATACACACATGAATACACACATGAATACACACATGAATACACACATAAACATTCATACATACATACACTCATGCATATGAATACATATATACACACATGCATACACACACATATATACATGCACACACATACACAGATACACACACATATGCACTCACATACACACATATAAATACACATGCATAGCCACACATACACATACACACATATACATATACACACATATACATATACACACATACACACATACACATACAAACACATATACATACACACACATAGACACACATATACACACATACACATACACACACATACACACACATATACATAGACGCATAGACACACACACATAAACATACACACACATATACACTCACATGCATACAAAATGCAAGTATACACATGCATATGCATATATACATGCATACACACATATGCATATATACATGCATACACACATATGCATACACACATATACACACACATACAGTCACATACAGTCACATACACACATATACATACATATGCATACACACATACACACACATACATACACACACATGTACATACACACACATACACATACAGACATATGTACATACACACACATAGATACACACACATGCACACACATACACACACATGCACACACATACACACACATACACACACATATACATACACACACATAGACAAACATATACATACACACATATAGACACACACATACAATCACATGCATACATACACACGCATGCATACACACATGCATACACATGCATACACATGCATACACATGCATACATACACACATATACATACACATGAATACATACATACACATGCATACACACATACCTGTTGGTGCAGGACAACCATCAATTGATGATTTGCACAGACTTGAAGTCAAAAGATGAAGCAAAGACCAATACATGAAGATTGAAGTTAGTGCATAATCAATGAATGAAGGCTTTTATATACATGTACATTAAACATGCTTATACTTTTGTAATGGTCACAAGTTTGTACAAAATACCTATATATACAAGTAGAAAGTCAGAGCATGTATGAGAGATGATGAATTAGAAGTTGTAAGAGTCATTAGACACTTTAGAAGTGAAGTGAATAACTCTCATCATTCAGATGTAATGTTTTCCTGAATAGAAGAAAAGTTGCACCCGATATTTTGCTCAATGCTCCTTCTGTGTTTAATCTTTTGTGAAATGATTTTGTACAAGTCTAAGTGACCTCTGTACAAATTTTCAGATCCTAATTGTGATCAGGCTAAGAGAATTGAGAGTAGGAACATTTACATATGTAAATGTGAAGAAGAGAAGACTGCAACAGGTGCAAATTTGATGGTAATGTTTTGGTCAATTCTCCTTCCACAGTGTAAAGTTTTGAGCAAGTCAACACTCATTCTTTAAGTTGGAAGGTAAGCTCCCTATGGCTAAAATCATTTGAATAAATGGGTTCTAATTTCAGAGAACTATGCATTAGAAGTTGTAGGTGTCAAAGTCGATTGTAGAGAAGTACAATTTTAGACATAGGTGGATTGTTTGGAGTAAATCTCAAGATTTACTAAACCTTTTGAGAAGTTTTAACTTGGAGAAGGTGCAAAATCTTTAGGTGACACTTGTAGAAATTTTCTTTAGAAACTTTACACATTTGATCAGCCAATGAATGAGTTAAGTGTATTATACTTTTCTGTGTAGTGAATTTCTTCAGAATTAGATAAAATCTTGATAATTTGGCATTGGTCTTCCAAAATTGATTGAGGTTTTGAGTAGTTCTTGATATAGAGGTGCTATGAAATCAAGGATAGCTTGTTCTTTTGGAGATTAACACTCTCCATTAGTGGTATGAGAGTAGGAACCATGAAGATTGAAGAAAGGAGGACCCCGACTGTTGCAGTTATACAAAAATCAACATTTGAAGGTTCAAAAGGTGAAAGAATACAGTGAAAGCTAGAGAAGGAGGCCTGAAGCTATCAACAAGATCAAAAGGAACTATATTCGAAGTAAAGGTACACTTATTCCTCATAAATCTTGAAAAAGATAGGAGATTCTCTTCAGATAGAGAAATTGGAGGGAGAAAACTATTTAGCTTGGTCCAGTGGATGGAAGCTCATCTCATGAGCAAAGAATTGATAGGATACATTATAGGTGAAGAAGAAAAACTAAAATTTAAAGATCCTAGTGTTCCAACTAGGGAGGAGCTCACAGAATTGAAGATATGGATGAAGAAGGATGCTCAAGCAAGGAGCATTATCTACATGGGAGTCAATGACTACTTTCTACCTCATATTAGAGGACTCGAAAGTGCAAGTGATATGTGGAATGCATTGGAGGAGCATTTCCAAAGCACTACAACGTCAAGGAAGGCATCTTTGTGGGCATAGTTTACCACATTCAAGAAGAAGGCTTCTCAATCCATTTTTGATTATGTAACAAGGATGAAGGACATTGCAGATGCATTAGGATCAGTTGATGAAGATATTGAAGAGGATAAATTATTAAGGCAAATCCTTACAGGTTTGAGAGGAGATGAGAAATGGAAGCGATTCATTTTATCTATTGAATTGTCACTAGATCATTTTACTCTTGATTTGAATCAGTTGCTAGGACATATGCTAACCATTGAGGAGGATGTCAAAGGTGATGCTGATAAGAGTACATGTCAAGCAATGTATTCAAAGGACAAAAAGAAGATTAACAAAGGCAAGCAACAAGTGATTGAAGATGAAGGTACAACTAGTCAAGCTAACTTCCTAAGAGGAAGAGGAGGTGGCAAAGGTAGAGGAAGATGCAAAAGCAATAAAGATGGAGTCAAAGCTTGCTGGATTTGTGGTAAGACAAATAATTTAGCTCATGAATGTTGGCATAATAATCAGAATGGTGGAGGATATAATCAAAACTTTAATTCAAGAGGAAGAGGTGGTAGAAACCAAAGAGGTAATTTCAAAGGTAGAGGTTACTTTGGAAGAAATGCAGGTAGAGGTTTCCAAAGTCAATCCTACAACAATACGTACTACAATTATGCTTCAGATCAAAAGGAGGATTCAACGTTGATTATGAATGCAACTTGTGAAAGACAAAGTGAAGATCAAAGAGCTTTCTACATTGACTCAGGGTGTAGCAATCACCTGAGTGGTAACATAGCTTTGATGACTGATTTGGAGAATAAGGTAACTAATCATGTAGTTCAAACATGTGATAATACAAAGCGTAATGTGAAGTCCATTGGATCTATAAAGGCCAAGGATGGAAGCACTCTTTTGAGTAAGGTTTTGTATATTCCTACAATTCCAAAGAATCTGATAAGCGTAGGGAAAATGGTTGAGAAAGGTTATGAAGTAAGGTTCACTAATGATGGAGTTTTTGTGGAAGACCCTAGCAATGGGTATAAACAAATTGTTTCAGGAAAGAAAGAAGGAAGGCTATTCACATTGAAGATTCAAGGCAATGTTGGTCATGTATTGTTCACTTATGGAGGACATAAGATCTCTGAGTTAGATCTTTGGCATAAAAGGCTTGGACATTTTAGTGAAAGAGGTATTAAGGATATGATTAACAATGGTTTAGTGCTTAGATTACCTAATGTTGCAGGTCAACATATGATATCCAGATGTGAGGCGCGTCAATTAGGTAAGGCTCATAAGCAATCATATACTAAGCATGGTTTCATGTATTTAGAGAAAGCTTGAGTTGGTACACACAGATGTGTGGGGACCATCAAAGGATTTCAGTATTAATGGTTCAAGATAGTATGTGATTTATGTTGATGATGCTACCAAGTGGATCACCATATATGGGATCAAAGATAAATCAGAGGTTTTTCATACATTTAAACATTATCATGTGTATGGAGAGAGAATCACAAGTCAAAATTTGAAGAGACTAAGGTCAGATGGAGGGGGAGAGTATTTCTCTAATGAGTTGAGTGATTACTTATGGAATGCAGGTATAAAAAGGGAAGTTACTTGTAGGTAATCTCCTCAACAAAATGGTGTTCCAAAAAGGAGAAATAGAACTCTTTTTGAGTTTGCAAGGTCAATGATGAAAGAAAAAAATTATCCAAATTATTCGTGGGCTGAGGCTATAAATATAGCCACATACTTGGTTAATAGGCTACCATGTAAAGCTTTGCAAGATATGACACCATATGAAGCTTGGTGGGGTAAGAGACCTACCTTAGATCATTACAAAGTGTTTGGATGTTTGGATTATGCAGATGTGCCATCTCAACTGAGGCATAAATTGGAACCTAAAGCTGAAAAGTATGTGTTCATTGGTTATGATGATAAGAACATGGGTTATAGGTTACCATCCACAAAGCAATTCCTTGTATCAAAGGATGTTACATTTGATGAGCAAGGTACTTGGTATGCAGGTACAATTAATATAAGAAACTTTGAATTAGAAGAAAGGTAATTCAAAGATTCAAGTATTTGATGATGAAGAAGTGTGAAGGTTTGATCCAGAATGTGATGAACCAGAATCTTCAAGAAGTGGAGAACTCAGAAGGTCATCAAGACACAAATGGAAACCTACAAGGTATAGCTATGACACTTCTTTTTTGACTACTAAAGATTATGCTTACATGATGAAAGCAGAAGAAGATTCTTCTACATATGAAGAGGCAAAAGGTAAGGAAAATTCGGAGAAAGCTATGCAGGAAGAATATGATGCATTGATGGAAAATGAGACATGGGATTTGATTCCTAAACCAAATAATCAGAAGATCATTGGATGCAAATGGGTTTACAAGACAAAGAGGTTTGCAGATGGAAGTGTGTCTAGGTATAAAGCTAGACTTGTTGTGAAAGGGAATGCTCAGACATATGGTATAGATAATGATGAGACTTATAGTCCTATGGCAAAGATGACAACCATAAGAACACTCATAGCCATTGCTACATGTAAAGGTTGGAACCTATGTCAATTAGATGTGAAGAATGATTTTCTTAATGGTTACATTTCAGATGATGTTTTCATGGAGCAACCAGAAGAGTTCAAAGACAGAAGGTATCCAAATTATGTATGTAAGCTCAAGAGAGCTTTGTATGGTTTGAAGCAGGCCCCAAGGGCATGGAATTATAGACTTGTGAAGTTGTTGAAGGAACTTGGTTTCCAAGTGTCTAAAGCAGATAGTAGCTTGCTTGTTAAAGCAAGTGATGATGGGTTCGTTTACATGTGCATATATGTTGATGACATAATTCTTACAGGTACAGATGAGAAGGGCATACAAAGTCTCAAGAAGCAAATGGAGAAAGAGTTCAAGATTAGTGACTTGGGAGATTTGTCATATTTCTTGGGCATGGAGATCTCATATACTCAACATGGAATATATGTGACTCAAGAAAGGTATTTGAAGAACTTGTTAATCAAGTTTAAAATGGAAGATTGCAGGGTGGCACCTACCCCAATGGAGGTGAACCACAAATTGAGCAGATATGGAGGAGAAGAATTCAAGGACATGAAGATATATCAAAGTCTGGTTGGTAGTCTAATCTATGCTACATTAACTAGGCTTGACTTGTCATATGCAGTTGGAGTGTTATCTCAATTCATGCATTGTCCTAGGAAGGAACATTGGATTGCAGGTCAAAGAGTGTTAAGATACATTATCACTCAAAGAAGGTTTGTATTATGGTTTCACATCAGATACAAACATCAAGATATATAGTGATACAAATTGGGCAGATAGTCCTGATGATAGGAGATCAACCTATGGGTATCTATGTTATGTGGGAGATAAGATAATCTCTTGGTGTTCTAAGAAGCAATATACATTTGCTTTTTCAGCTACAAAAGTAGAGTATAAAGGTATGGTTGAAGCTGCAAAGGAGGTCATATGGTTGAAGAATCTCATGAAGAGTTTTGACATCATTCAGAGTACACCCACTGTTCATGGAGATAATATGAGTTTATTGTATCTAGTTGCTAACCCTGTTTTCCATGCCAGGACTAAACATATTGAAATTCAATATCACTTTCTGAGAGAGAAGGTAATTGATAAAGAGATTGAAGTCATACATACTTCAACAAAAGATCAGATTGCAGATATGCTAACCAAAAGCTTGGATGGACCAAAGCTACAGAGATTCAAAGACATGGCAGGTATAAAGAAGATGGAGAAAATCACAATTGATGATTGAGGGGGAGCTATTGATGCATGACAACCATCAATTGATGATTTGCACAAATACTTGAAGTCAAAAGATGAAGCAGAGACCAATATATGAAGATTGAAGTTAGTGCATAATCAGTGAATGAAGGCTTGTATATACATGTACATTAAACATGCTTATACATTTGTAATGGTCATGAGTTTGTACAAAATACCTATATATACAAGTAGAAATTTGGGGCATGTATGAGAGATGATGAATTGCAAGTTTTAAGAGTCATTAGATACTTTAGAAGTGAAGTGAATAACTCTCATCGTTCAGATGTAATGTTTTCCTGAATAGAAGAAAAGTTGCACCTGATATTTTGCTTAGTGCTCTTTCTCTGTTTAATCTTTTGTGAAATGCTTTTGTACAAGTCTAATTCTATAGTAGAGTGACCTCTGTACAAATTTTCAGATCCTAATTTCGATCAGGCTAAGAGAATTGAGAGTAGGAACATTTACATATGTAAATGTGAAGAAGAGAATACTGCAATAGGTAATGTTTTGATGAGTTCTCCTTCCACAGTGTAAAGTTTTGATCAAGTGAGCACTAATTCTTTAAGTTGGAAAGTAAGCTACTTGTGGCTAAAATCATTTGAATAATCTGGTTCTAGTTTAAGAGAACTATGCATTATAAGTTGCAAGTGTTAAAGTCAATTGTAGAGAAGTACAGTTTTAGACATAGGTGAATTGTTTGGAGCAAATCTCAAGATTTACTAAACCTTTTGAGAAGTTTTAACTTTGAGAAGGTGCGCAATCTTCAGGCAACAACTTCTAAAAAGTTTCATTAGAAACTTTACACATTTGATTAGCCAATGAATGAGTTAAAATCTTTTTTGTGTAGTGACTTTCTTCACAGTTAGATAGAATCTTGATAATTTGGCATTGGTCTTCCAAAATTGATTGAGGTTTTGAGTTGTTCTTGATATAAAGGTGCTCTAACATCAAGGATAGCTTGTTCTTTTGTGCATATACACACATACACATACACACATGCATACACATATAGAGAGACACACACACATATATACATATACACACATAATAAACACACATACACTCATATACACATACACACACATATACAAACACACACATACACATATATACACACACGCAAATAGAGACACACACATACAAACGCATGCATATGCATCCATGCATACACACATGCATACACACATGCATACACACATCCATACATACCTACATACATGTGCACTCACATACACATATACATACACATACACATACATAAACATACATACACATACACATACACATACATAGACATACACATGCATAGATGCACACACATACACGTATATACACAAAATACACACACATACACTCACGTGCATACATACACATGCATGCTTACACATACATATTCATACAAACATACACACATGCATACACATATACACACACATAACTCGCATGCAGGTATATATATATATATATATATATATATATATATATATATATATATATATATATATATATATATATATATATATATATATATATATATATATATATATATATATATATATATATATATATATATATATATATATATATATATATATATATATATATATATATATATATATATATATATATATACACACACACACACACACACACACACACACACACATACATACACATACATACACACACATGCATACATACATACACATGTATACACACATACACATACATGGATACACACATAATCATATATGCATACACAGAAAAGTATATATCACACATGCATATATATATATATATATATATATATATATATATATATATATATATATATATATATATATATATATATATATATATATGTGTGTGTGTGTGTGTGTGTGTGTGTGTGTGTGTGTGTATAGCTTCTAATCCATTTTGTTTTATATGTACAAATATTATGGATTGTAATAGAGAGTGAAATATTAAGCTTACTCTCATAGAGAATGTTTTGAGGGGGAAAAGTTCTACCTAATTCTTTAGGGGATGTCATGCATGACTATGTGGAAATGCCCGATGAGGAATTAATTACACGATCCAGATGCTTAGCGAGTGGCTAGAGGAATGTTCCTGCCCCTCCTATTAATATGTTTTGATAGTGATGTGTGTGAATACACATAGGACTGGTGGGGCACTTTTTTTCCTCTTTAGGAGGTTTTTATAAGCAGCTTTGTATATACCCCTATAATCCTAACAGGTTACTTATCTTTATACATTCTCTTGGTGATACATTCAGTATTGTGTGTTGTGCTCCAAGCTTCTTATTTTTCCTTGTGCTATTCGAGTGCTTCTACAGACCTCATACTCCAACAATTGGTATTACAACATGTCGCTGCTTCATCTAGAGCATTGTCGACACCTCTTTGGTCACACTCTTAGAATCACACAAAAATTGGTGAGCATACTTAGGGTGATAAGGAGTTCAAATTCCATCTATGGTGTCAAAATTGTGATCCGAGCTTGTTTCAGCCTTCGAACACACTATTGTAGCACATGTGTAGCCAATTTTATCTTTTTGTGTCAAATATATTTCGGTTTGCCAATACAAGTGCCTCAAAGTCAATTATAGGTTTAGCAAAACTCGACAGGGTAATTTTCTTCAACTTTTTGAGATACATTCATTTTTTTGCATCATGGGGGGTCACAAAAGGACTATGGAATATTGTGCAAGGTGTTGAAAAAAACCCTGCTACACCTACAAATACAATTAATGAAGGTGATGTGAATGGCATTGAAGATGATGATCTTCAAATTCCTATTCGTGTTGTAGTTCCTACAACACCTACTATAGAGCGAATTTGTTGAGATGGCAAAGATGCTTAGGCACATGCATTGATAGCTTTGTCTCTCAAACATGCCATTATTTCTTACATTTAGTCTTGCAAAATAGTAAAGGATTCTTGGGATACACTTACCAGTTCATACTAGGCAAGAAATGAGGCTCGATTTGCTTACCTCTAAAAAGAGTTTGAGAGTGGGCATATGAATGAACGAGATTCCATGGATAATTTTTTGACAAAGATTAAAGATTTGAAGGAGTACTTGATTTCTCTTGATGAAGTCTTACTTGATAGTTCACTTGTGTAGACTATTCTTAATGGTCTACTAGATTCATATTAGGGTTTTACTTCTACTCTTTGGTTGATGATGAAAGGCAATCCAAATGCCTTTATATTTTATGAATTAGTCTTTGTTCTATTGTAGGATTGGATTATCAATGTAGGTAGAATAGGTCCATTATGCATGTTGCAAATCAAGCCTTCGTGGCTATTCAGAAGGGCAAAGGTAAATGGAGCTCATCTACAAGTAAGCAAAAATCTATAATTACCTCACAATCAAAGAAGGATGACAAAGACCAAAAGGAAACCAAAAAGCAAAAATTGTTTTGCAATACTGTAAAGGAAATGATCATGTCATAAAGAGCTGTCCAAAATAGGTTGCAAAAGAGGCAAAGAAGAAAGAGGCTAGAATGGTTGTTGCAGAGGCCTCAACACCCAAAACAGAGTCTGCTAATCTTGTGCAGAATGAAGAATAGGCATTTACTACTGTTTGCAGTTATGAACCATCTTCTCATGAACAATGTATGTCTACAGTAGACTCGGATGCTTGATACTTTGATAGTGAGGCAACCAAACATATTACCTTGCAGTGTAGTTTCTTCACTTCACTTGAGCCTGTCCCTACAAGGAATACTATCACATGCACCAACTCCTCTTATCCTATCATGGGAGTTAGTAAGATCATTCCGAGTACTGCTGATGGTAGTTCTTTTACATTGTTGAGGATCAAGAAAAATATATTATCAGTTTTAGCATTAGTCAAGATCATCTTGGTTGTGAAATTTGTTGATGACAGATGTACAATTCATGATCTGTCAAATGAAGATGCCATTATTGCTTTTGGAATTTGATGTCGTGGCTTGTATAAGCGCATAGATTATGCAAAAGCTGTATATGATTCAACATGTGCAGTTTAAGATTCTCAGGCTACATGAGATGTGAATCTTTGACATGCACGCTTTGGTCATGTTTGTGAAGGTTGTATTTTTGGAAAAATGCTGAGTTCCTCCTTCCCAAAAGATGGTTCAGTATGAGCTACTCAGAAACTGTAGTATGTTCACAGTGATGAATGTGGTCCTATGGAGACACATTCTTTTGCGAACTACCTTTACTTCGTGACTTTTATTGATAATTTTTCTAGGCATTCATATCATTGAAAGCAAATTCCAAAGTGTTTATATGTTTCAAATAGCTTCTTGTTTTGGTTGAAAACCTTTCAGCATGTAAAATAGGCACCCTCCATTTTGATCGAGGGGGGATTACATGTCTTGTAATTTCAATTCATTTCTGGCTGAACGTGGGATAAAACATCAGTGTATAGTGTCATACACACCTCAATAGAATGGAGTTGTTGAAAGGAAGAACATGTCACTCACAGAGATGGCAAGGTCTATGGTCAAAAGTCAGGGTTTACCACATAGCTTTTGTCTTGAGGTTGTTATGTGTGCAACATATGTAACAAACAAGTGTCCCATCAAAGCATTGTAGTATATCACTCCATATGAGGATTGAAATGGTTGCAAGCCATATGTTGCTCATCTACATGTTTTTGGTTGTCTGGCATATGCATTAGTGCCTGAAAAACAACATAGGAAATTGGATGATAAAGCAGTGAAATGTGTTTTTGTTGGGTACAATTCAAAAAGCAAAGGCTATCATCTGTATCATCTACATACTAAATGAATTTTGTTTATTTGTGATGTTTTTGTGGAAGATGCACTTCAGCCATTACTTTCATGTACTAAGGAGACATTAGTTAGCTCCAAAGCCTAGAATCTTGGTTTCTACTACTCTTTATACATATGACAACTAAGTATCTTCCTACATCTCTACTAGTGTATGGTGATTCATGACTATTTTCACACTCATGTATATGTATGTGTGTATGTGTGTGTGTATGTTTATGTGTGTATGTGTATGTATGTGTATGTGTATTTGTATGTATGTATGTATGTGTAGCATATGTATGTATGTGTAGCATATGTATGTATGCCTAAATGTATATATGTGTGTATATGTATGTGTGTGTATACATGTTTATATATATTTTTTGTATATTGATCCTCTTTTTTGTTTGAGATTAAAATAATAGGAGATATTGTCTGGTAGAAAGAAATATGAGGAGAGTTGACATACCACCTGAGACATGATAGTATTTTTGCAAATAGCTACATTTTTCAGAAATCATTTCCTCAGTAGAAGGTATGCATAATAGTTTATATTACTATGAGTTATAATTCTCATATGTTTTATAAATATTATATATTTAATCTATGTACTATTGTTACACAGTTTTGTTGCTACCATTTGTAAGTATATGTATTATTAAACTATATTTTTTATTTTATTTAAAACACTAATCACTAATCTTTTTTATTTGTTTCAATGTAACAAAAGGATTATGGTTGTTATCTTATGAAAAAGAAAATCAAATATGCTACATATTGTGGATATCAACATGTGAGTGTGCAGATACAATATCATTCTTGTGATTATGTGAGCATTATTAAATTTGATATACTTTATTTTCTTCTTATTAATGTTTCATATGTTTTATTTATTTATGCTTTTTATAAGTAATACAAGAATATTATGGAGAGGCCGATATGGATGAGGTGGAGAGACAGACGCAGGAGGGACCGTATCGATAATCATAGAGTACTGAGCCCTCTACCCATGATGGCTCTTCAGATAGATCAAATAATGCAGATGATCATGATGATGTGGATGATCACGATTAGGGGGTTGATTCAGATGGTTGACACTTTACATTGGATGTATTATGTACATTGATACACACATGAACACATGCACACACACACACACACACACACACACACACACACACACACACACACACACATATATATATATATATATATATATATATATATATATATATATATATATATATATATATATATATATATATATATATATATATATATATACACACACACACTCATATGAGTTATGTTTTTAATTGCAGCTATGATGTGAGTTTTTTAATAATTTTATAGTGTTTATTAAATTAATTTATTTGATTGAAGGGAATTATATGATTGAAATGTACTAGTGATTTTTATTACAGTTTATTTTTAACATGTGATTTATTATTTTAATTGTATAATCCAGTCATATTATGTGTGTCTGTGTGTGTATATGTATGTATGTGTGTGTAGTTGTGTGTGTATATGTATGTATGCATATGTAGGTATATATTTGTATTTGTGTATGTGCGTGTATGTGTGTGTATCTGTGTCTATATGTGTGTGTATGTGTATATGTATGTGTTTATGTGTATATGTAGGTGTATTTGTATGTGATGTGTGTATGTGTATATGTGTGTATGTATATGTGTATGTGTGTATGTGCATGTGCATGTGTATGTGTGTATATGCATGTGTGTATGTATGAGCATGCATGTGCATGTGCATGTGTATGTGCATGCATGTGCCTGTACATGTGCATATGCATGTGTATATATATGTGCATGTGTGTGTATGTGCATATGTATGTGTATGTGTATAAGTATGTGTTTATGTGTGTATGTGTATGTGCATGCATGTGCATGTAGATATGTTTGTACATGTGCATGTGTGTATGTGTATGTGTATGTCTGTGTACATGCATGTGTATGTGTAAGTGTATGTGTGTGTATGTGCATGTGTATATTTATGTATGTGTATATGTGTGTATGTGCATGTGTATGTGCATGTGTATGTGTATGTGTATGTGTATATGTATGTGTATATGTGTATGTGCATGCATGAGTGTGCATGTGAATGTGTGAGTATGAGTATGTTAATTTATGAAAACAAGACAATTTAAATGATATACAAACAATGAAAATTGTACTTACAATAATTAGCCATTTATTATGCTCGGTGAACTTCTTGAATAACCTGCATTATAGAGAGAGAGAGAGAGAGAGAGAGAGAGAGAGAGAGATAAATCAAAAGAGAAAGAGGGAGAAAGAGGGAGAGAGACATAGAAAGAGAGAGAGAGAGAGCTTGAGATCCTAATCATAGTGCATACATGAACATTGGATCACTCTTTGATCAGATGCATGCAAAAATGAGGATCAAAGAGCAATGCTTTTTTTTTTCTTTTGGTCAAAAGCAAGCATCATATAAGTGATGTGCATGCATCATATATGCAATCCTTTGAATTATCATGTATGTGATATCATTGTGCATCACATATGTGATTTTTTTGAGCATTGCATATGCGACACTTTTCAACATCACATATGCAACTCTCACATATGTGATGCTTAAATTAACATCGTTAGTATCCTCTTGTTTAGCATTGTTAGTAGCATCGTTTAAATGATGTTGCACTCGTGATGCTCAATCTAACGGAACGCAAAATCACAAAGCGACAAAATTGTTTCATGTCAATTGTCACTAGGCCCCCTGATTCCTTAGAGTGAATCATTAGATATAATAAGTTTGTGGCTTGTGTATGGGGAATGAAGTTTGTATAAATGTTTACCCATCATACTCTCTAGAGAGGATAGCATGCTTGTTGCACTTAGGGCTTGTGGCATATTGTTAGATGGTTAGTTAGTCCCAATTGGAGAGAAGTATACCTGCTTGGGTGTGGATGTTGACTCCAAACTCTCTATCCAATCGATCATCAAGGGTCGAAAAGAGAAGGGAAAGAAGATTCTTCTTTCCTTGCAATACTTGTTATGTAATCACTCATTTCTTGCTTGGACATGATTAGTGGTGCTTAAATGCCTTCATTCCTAGTGATGACATGTGGTACAAAATTGATGGTCCCATGATCAAAAGTTGTTTGGGTCCCTCAAATTTTCATGGATATCGAGATGAGGATGATTTGTGGCAAAAGTGCTTGCTCTACTTTGGTTGTGGGGTAGTGATGCACAAAGAATTCCATATCTCTCCTTTGGTAACTTACATCAAGGGAACGATGTGGTGTAGTTGTAATGAAATTGAAAATCATTATTTCTTGTATGAAAATGTGATAATTTTTTACCTTCATGTTTCTCATTCTATGGAAAAACAACATGATAATTTTTGACACATTATTGTAATTGCACAATTTCTAGACACATACTTTTGTATAGAGGTTCTCTCGTAGAGGAACCACATGTATTGTTATATTTTTTATGAGGAGCTCAAATGATGCCTATCTTGAACTCTGACTAGATGTGATTATTTGGGCAAGGGATTGAGTTTGTAAGTGGAGATGGATATGGGAGGGTGCACATGCACATGCACCAATTTCATTGTCGATATTGTTGACTCAATTCACATAGATGCACCACCGTTGACTCCATTCACATAGATGCACCATTATAGCATAGCAATACATGTATGTGTCATTGGAAATGAAAAAAAAGTATACTACACACATAGAACATGAACAAGGTTACTTTACTCACTTAATATTTCCAAAGCATACTCAATTCGTGGAAAAGGATAAGAATCTAAAATTATCTAAAAGTTTCATGAGATTATAGGCATTTACAAAGGTATTGAGACCTCAAACTAAATTGAGTGGAACAAAGTAAGATAAGAGCTATACACGTGTTAAAAAGTAACTTCAATAGAAGTTATACCTCAAGACCTAGAAAATTGTGCACAAATATAAGTATAAAGGGAAGACGATGAGTATACATGATTGTTTCAAGAATTAAAAAGGATTATTTCCTTCAAAAAGTCTCACAAAACTCTACAAAAGAATATGGGATATCACAAGATGTAGAAATATTTGAGTTTATTCTATAATATGACTTGAGTAAAATGTTAAGGCACACTTTCCTTAACCATTTAGGAAACCAATTAGAAGGGATCCATGAGATGTGTTTCATGAGGAAGCATCGATAGATGCTTATACAATGAAGTGAGTATATAGGCATAGGTGTCTGCTCTATGACCTAGGGAAAAATTCCCACAAGAAATTAGAGTACTCAAAGATGTAAGTAGATAAAAAATATAATCAATTCAAGGATATAAATGGGGACCTAAGGAAGTATGAAAACGTATAAAGAAAACACAAGACTCTAACCAAGGACCAAAGAAAGGATTATGAGAAGAACCTAGATTCAAACTTGGTACTAAAGACTAAGCAATTTACATTTATAAGTATATCCAATGATCAAGTGATCAATTAAATCAAGTTTCATTAGTTTCAAGAAGTAAAGGGGCTTCATAAGATTCCATCTCTTTTTGGATTGGTAAGCATCCATATTATATAAGAGTCCATCTTGATGGATTTTATTGGAGTTCCATGTGGAGCTCATAGTTAGTTTAGTGAGGATGTGACACATGGATTGGAAGGAGGATCCATTGGTATGGGATAGTGGATGAAACTTTCCTATGGGCATTCTTCTTCTATGTGCATGGAGAAAAGGACTCATCATCCATCAAGAGCATTTTTTTAAATAAAAATATTTCTCTTTAGGACAACATATGTATGTTATTGGGAAGATTGATTCTTTGAAAAGAAAAAGTATTTCCACAATAAATATCTATTCTTCTAAGAGAGTATAATTAGGAAATTTTATCTCTAAAAATATTATCACTTCATGATAGATGATTCTATTAGAATATGAAGATCCACACAAGAATGGATGTAGGTTTATTCATCAATAACCTCTTTCAAGGGAAAGAGAAACAATAGAAAGAGACTAATTACTTTAGTGGATGTAAGTCTAGTATACTAGTAGAGATTAGCCATAGTAGGGATTTGTCTCTAGGGGTAGTAACTCTAGATTGATCTTTTAGAAATAGTTTAGATCAAAATTCTATCATATAGTGTGCCTAGATAGAAGTGGTACTATTCTTTTCTAAGGAACAAGGAGATAGATTATTCAAATTGGTTAGATTGAGTCTCATTGAAAGATTCTAGATCAGAAATTATTATATCTATTTCCAGTGATGGTTTTCGACAAGATGGGAAAGATCTAGTTGTGGGCACTAAAGACTAGAAGTAAAGTAATACTTTTTTTAATTTTAGATTTCGAAGAGAGAGGGATAAATTTGACCCATAAAAGGAGCAATCTCTTATTTGTTGTAATTCATGAGGATGATGACTAGCATCACTCAAGAAGATTGGATATAATGGACTTTCAGAATCTCACAAAAAGAATGTTTTTACATTCATATGGTAAACTAAGGGGAAGAAAAAAACTAGAGTTTGCATCATAATGCTAGTAAGGACTCTTTCGATAGAATTTATTTTAGATTATATGGATGAGAAACCAGGGATTTATGAATTGAGATGATGGATTTTGCATTAGACATGATAATAATTTAGTGTTAAACTATTGCTTGTGAGTTCACTCAAGGATAGGAATACCTAGAGTGGCACGATGGCAAGTATATCATCTAAGTTTAAGAGGGTTTGTAATCATTTTTATTATGAGGCTTTGTTTTAATTCATATGGTTTGTTATCTCTGTAGAATTCTACACGCATTTTACATATTATTGCTCCACTAGGGACATATCATATGAACTTATGTCACTTAGATGATGCTACATGTATGGGAATAATAGTACGTAAGTTAGGTGTATAAGTTTTAAAAGGTAGTAGACACTTAAAAGATGATTTTCCATTTTTATAGTCTTCCCAAGAGTTTTCTTAACGGGAAGAGTAGGGGAAAACAACACATTCAACTGACAATGTACATTGTACATAGGGGCCAATGTGAGTGACCATTACAATACCCTTCTATTTGCCTTCCAATGTCATTTTAAGGATCGAATGGAACTAAGGAAAAGGAAATATTATAAGTAAGAAAAGATAGGTGGAGAAAGTTCTCCACCAACAAGTTATAAGATGGTTGTGTGGCTGGGCAAAAGGCCCAATGTCATCATGTGTGTCCATTCTTCATCTTCTTGTGTAAAACAATTTCGATTGAATTAAGGTTTCTTTATGTGCATTTTTCTTATCATGGTCATTTTGCTCCAAAAACATAAAAAAGAACTAAGCTCGTTAAATTTTGGGAAGCCCTTCATGATATATAGAAGTAAAAAGAGGCCTCCATTTACAATTTCCCTTTGAATTATTTAGTAGAATACGCATTAAGTTATCATAAAAAGGGATGAACCAATAGACTTGAGTGCACTAGTCCCGTGGGATTTGGGGGGTCCCGTGGGCACTAGTCCCCTTCTCTTGTACTTTTCTTTATTTAATTCAAGTCCGGGAGAGTAGGATAATGCCAAACTTCCTTTATATTAAAAAAAATAGACTTGAGTGCATGGATAATCTCCTTAATCTTGAGTGCATTTCAGTTAGCATACACACTAAATGTTTTCATAATGTTATTATGTCTAAGCGCTCTTCCAAGAGCATGCTATCATCTTCAACCTCTGTTTGGCTATTGCTGCATTTGAAATGGGTGTGGTCATTGACGGAAAAAGTACCTGCCAAGCTTGCACCAACCTCTCAAAAAAACTTGGCACCTTACTTTCTTGAGGCCCTTTCCCATTGTAAAATCTTGTAAATGTCTTGTCATTTGATGAGCCACCACAGGTGACATGCAGGCATGGAATCAGTTTAAAAAATGCTCTCTCTTGTTTGAGCCCTCTTCCTCCAAACTACACGAACCAAAACTTATATTCAAACACCCTTTTTTGAGTCACTCAGTTTTGTTACAGCCATATAGTTAGTTTATATTGAGCAGAAGTGGGTAAAAAAATGCATCGAAATTTATGTACTTTCTCTAAGTAAGATACATACCATGCTCTATATACATTACTTCCAATCCAAGGAAGGATGTTCGCTTCCCTAAATCACTTATCTTGAACTCTTCCTTCATTTGACATTTGATTCTTCTTATGCATCTAACATCATTACCTGTTACAATAATTTCATCTACATATACGCAAAAATATATGACTTCTCCATGTGATAATGGACAACGAAGGATCTACCTTGCTCACTACAAATCATTTGTCTTGTATATAAGTACCTAGGCTATGATTCCAAGCCCTTGGAGCTTGCTTTAGCCCATATAGAGCTCTTCTTAATTTTCATACATACTCAAGATATTGTGAGTCTTCTAAACCACGAGTTTGAGCCATGTATACCTCTTCTAAGATCCATCCATTCAAGAAAGCATTCTTGATGTCCATCTGGTATATCTTCCAATTCTCGGCAGTTGCAATACTCATGCATATGCAATGCATCCTAATATCCTACAATGATCTGATCTTCCAATCTTTGTCTTTTTCCATTCCAAGCTTCATAAGGTGCCATTCATTCCAAAGATTTTGATGGCAATTTGTAAGGTAAGTGACAATGGATACTGCATTTTCCCATAGATAATTGGGTAACTTTTTCTCATTAAGCATTGGCCTAATTACTTCTATAATGGTTATAGTCCTCCTTTCTACTACATCATTTTGCTCATGTGTATATCTAGTTGTAATCTCTATTTTTTATTCCTCTCTCTTGTAAGAAAGAGTCAATCTTGTGGGAGAATCCCCCTCTATAAGACCTTAACCTCTTTAATGTTCTATTTGTTTGACTATCTACAAGTGAAATATACTTCTTGAAATAAGAACACAACTTTTCTCTATGCTTCATGAAATAGAGTATAGCCCATCTACTGCAATAATCAATGAAGACATATAATAACTTGACCTTGAGATAGATGGTTCCTTGCTTTGTCCCCAAACTTGTGTGTGGAAAAGCCCAAGTTGTCTCCATGTATGTATCCCTTTTTTGTGAAAGTTTCCCTATGAGACTTGCTAGATTGGCCTGCACTGCATTTGTAAGGTCTATCAAATGTGAGTTAACCTTTTGTGCCAAAACTCCACCTTTGATAGAGTTTCTACCATAATTGAACATTGTCACGTTCCTTGTGTATTGGTGTTCAAAGGTGAATATTCTACAGAAATCTTAAAACTTCAAAGAGCTACTTAAAGTGATGTGAAGCTTTGCTTATAGTGGGTTCATATAGAGTGGCGGTACACTTTACCACGTGGAAAAGAAATCATCTGATGTTGGAAAAGCTTGAATGTTCTAGGTCCACCACTTTTTAAGATGGACTACACCCCTCATAACAAAAGGTTGCAAGGTTGATAATATGGTCTGATTGGTCATTCAATTTCTTCAACCAATGAACATACAAGTTGAATTTAATTTTTGAAGAAAGCCATTTATCATCTATTTTGATTCCATTGATGACTTTTTTTACTATTTTCTCTTCATCTATGAAACTCTTCTTATACCCAACTATCCATGCCTTTAACATTCAAGGAGTATCAGGTGAAGGGCACATATCGGAAGGACCACACACATAGAACCTACCCAACAAATGCACCCTAACATGCCTTATATATTTAGCATCAAAAGACACTTTTCTTAGATCCAACCATCCATGACAGTCCCGAGTCTCTAGTCCTATGGTGGCCTTTGTATTGGTTATTGTTGCTTTATAAGATGTGAGAGGTCTTACAAGGTGAACTCTAAGATAAAAAAATGTCCATTAAAATCAAAGGGGGATGATGTGGTGGTAAAATACGTGAATCTTTGAAAACACAAACCCATGAATCTTTGTTTCACTTCATGGGTTTGTGTTTTCACCAAGTAAGGATTCTTTGTATTTGAAATGGTTAGGATGCATTGTCTTGCAAGGGTAAGAAACAACCACCGAATTCTCATTTCCTTTGTAGTTCATGAAGATGTGAGTGAGTATAGACTTGGACCCAAAGACAATTTTCTTAGATCTAGCCATCTGTGGGTTGAAACTTCAAATAGTCATTATGTGAAAGGAGCATGGCCTATACACATGTGATCTCCTAAGTTTTTTAGTGATGCATGTAAAAACGATAAATATTGGAGTACTATGGGTTGATGATGTTCTTCACCTTTTTTTCATCATGTTCTTCTCTAATGTGCACCCTCATTAAATCCTAAACCTATCTTGATAATGATATTTTCACTCATTTATCCTCCTCTATGTTAAATATGTTCTTCTTCCTTTCTTGGGGTTTGAATCGTACAAAGTCTAAGTTCTCCCTGTTAAAAGTGTGTTTCCGTCACAGGCACTTTTAAGTTCTTTCGGGTTCTTGGGAGTGGTAGGGGTTTGATAAATCAGAGGCCCTGTAACTTAATTTTCCCAATTAACTTATCCAATCAGCAGTACATTAATGTTCAATATCAAATCCTTTATACAGCTTACTGTCAAAATTCTGGTTAGACTTTTCACAGTACGCAACGCAGGAGTTATTCAACACTGTTACACAGACTTATTATCGGCCACTTAACAGTACTAAGTTAATCACAAATCAATGTAATTAAACAAAGTAAGAGTTAACTTTACTCAGGATTTCACGAATCATACACCACAGCGTCTCCAATGATCGCAATCGCCCAGACAGATAGTCTGGCGATTCCGCTTGTCGTTATCGGAGAGTCACTGCCATGTCTTTTCATTGATTGATAAAAAGATACAACACTTCGCTACGACCTTTCGGTTCGTGCGGTATAAGAAAAATATGAAATTACAATATGCCAATCCGGCGACCTTACACTAGCACGCACGGTGGACTTGAACCCGCAATGAAAACAAAATCAAGGCTCGTCTACGATGACTTGTATATACATGGTTCTGGCTAATTTAAAAGTTCTGGAGATCTTCTGTTTCAAAGAATCCAGCATTAGCTTTAAGGTTTCTGGCTCTACTAATTGTGCGTCAGTGCGAACAGAACTTGTAGCAATCACGTGACTTATCAAAATGTCAGCCTGTGTCTGCAAAAATGCCTCCTGCAAGTAAAAATAATTTGCAAGAGCTGCGTCACGGCTCAATCTCATATCTTCAATCTGTTTATCTATTCTGGATAAACGCTCTGCTTGATAACCGAGCTGCTTTTCTCTTCTCTCCAGTTCCTGAGCTTGATACTGAATAGTCTGATAATATGCATCTCTTTCCCTCTAAATCCCTGATATCTCCTTCCAAAGTTGAATAGTTAGAGTCGTTTTGGCTTTAAGATCAGAATTCGCCTGAAATAAATCAACAGTTGCGGTCTGAAGTTCTGCACAACTTCATCGAGCTGTACTCAAGTTTCTTCCAAAAGGTTGCCGAGAGCGATTCGAGCATCCTCCTTATCTTGTACCAACTGAGTTAGTTGCTGGATTTTTGCATCACGAGCAGTTAATAAATCATCTTTGATTTTTAATTTAGCCAACGCAGCATCTCTGTGAGCAATCAAAGAATCCTGTTCGGCAAGCTTAGCTTGAAGCTATTGAACCTGCATCTGCAAAGCATCGTTTTCGGCTTTTACAACATTGGCTTCCTCTTGTAAAGGGGCAATGTCAGCCTCGAGAATATCCACCTTGTGTTGCAACTCCTGTCTGATATTGTCAGTAACCATCCTCAATTGCATTGGGAGCTGCTGCAAAAATTCGATTAACATGCTACCCATGGACTCTAATTCAGTAAATATTGGAACCCGAAGAGGAGGAGGAAGTGGCTGAGATGACGAGGCCGACAAGAGGTGAGGGGAAGGTGGTGGAGAATAATTGGGTGAAGAAGATGAGGTAGCTGGTGCTTCAGGTACAATAGGTTGAACTGGGACAATTGGCGCTGTAGTCTGCATGATAGGCACCAACACTATTCCTGTTGTCTGTTGCATTGTTGTTTCCGTTCTGTTAATTACAGAGTCCACCAAAACAATCACTTCATTAACTATTTCCGTAACAATAGCTTGCACATCTTTTGAGGTGTTCTGCTGAGAATCCGCATGAGAAGAACTTGCTTCGGAATCAGCAGTGGGCGTACTTTGTTCCTTTTGCTAGGTTGGAGAAGACTGGGCGGAAGAATCAATAGGAATCAATGTTGCGGTATCATGGAAGATCTCTTCTTCATTTACAGCGTTGGAACCTTGCACCTGGCTCTCCGACGGGCTTATGCGGGTGCGTTTTCGGCGAAGAAGTTGGAAAAGATCTTCATCCTCATCCTCGTCGTCTTCGAGCACTTGAACAGAGTCTTCATGGAACAAGATAGGAGCGTTGGGAGGCGGTTGTGCGGCTTGGAGTACCGGAAAAAGAAAGGTAAGGATATGGGGAAGGCGAGAACACGGAATATCACCCTTATTAACGTGTTTAATGACCGTAACGCATTCACGATGAATGCACCGGAAATAAAAAGAGGCAAAAATGACAGGCTCATGAGAAGCCATATCAATCATCGAGTAAAAGGGACGTGAAATCCCGAAGGTACGTTTCTGTAAATTTAGGATAGCAACTAAGAATTGTAATGCTGTTTGTTCAGGATCAGGGCGACATAGAATGGCGTACTCATTGGATGAGTGCCGTGGAAACAATTCGATCATGGTGGCTACCAGAAGGAGAGGACCATTTTCCAATCCTTCCATAGGGAGACGGAAAGCTACAGCAAACGACGCCAGGGTGATAACGACACATGACGGAAAACAAAGAATAGGCCAACTCTGCTCCGTAGCAGGTGTGGCGGCAATGGCAGCAATAATCTGCGCGTAAAAAGGTTGGCAATCCACTGAATGCCAAGGCAATTCAGCGAAGTTCAAGAGGCCACGGTTACGCAGATACTCGCTCACTTCAGGAGTGAGTCCTTCACGGAAGGTAGCAAAATTAGCTAGTGCTTCCATGAGATACACGCAAAAGCTCAATAACACACAGAACACAGAAAACACAGCGCACAGAACACACAGACACAATAGCGATTAACAGTGATAGGAATACGATTAAGTAGACACACGACAACGTGAGGCGATCGAAAACCTTAATCATCGCGCGGTATTGAAATGATAACCACCATAATTACGGCATGCATGCATGTGCAGGATCAGTAACACACGGCGGCGATTAATCATAATTAGATATCAAAACGTGGGGAGTTACAGTTGATATTCATTCAAATACAGAAATAAAAAGAAAAGAAGCGACATACAAAAAAATGAAGAACACGTCAGCGATGATCAGATGGTTGGTGATATGAGCGCAGCTTTGAACCATTGATTACTTTGGGAAGAGGAACTCCGGTCAAAGTAGTCAACCAAAAAGTAGCGGGTCCCACTTGCTCACTAATCTGGTAAGGTCCGAACCACCGTAATTTAAAATTCCCAACAGAACGATTTGATTTAGCATTATAAAATAGCACAAGTTGGCCAACCGTAAAAACTGGAGTCTTGAGGAAACGATCATGAGTCCGGGCTTGCCGCAATTGAACTTCTTGAAGAGTTAGGAAGCTTTCCCAACGATGTTCATCCAAGTCTTTGAGTGCTTCCAACCGAAATGGCAAAGAGTCTTCGGGTAGTAATTTCTGAGTTAGGGCCATGTGTAAGCTTGGCACTACGAGCTCCATCGACGCGATTGCTTCCAACCCATAAGCAAGCTTGAAAGGGATCATTCCGGTTGCAACTTTGTATGTAGTCAGGTATGCCCATAACACTGCGGGTAGTAACTGATCCCAACGTTCTGGTGATTCTACGACCAATTTGCGAAGCATACTCAACAGCATCTTGTTGGTACTTTCAGCTAAACCATTAGCACGGAGATAATATGGGGAACTGAATTTATGCAGAATTTGAAAAGTATGCGTTAGTACGCGCATTAAATTGTTAGCAAAATGGGTTCCTTGGTCTGTCACAAGTTCCAGAGGTAGTCCATAACGCAAGAATACATCCTTCATCAGGCATTTTGCCACCGAAACAGCTGTGGCGGACTGTAAGGCCCAAGCTTTTGCCCACCTGGTAGCGTAATCTGTACAGGTCAGGATGTAGCGAGTGTTGCTAAGGATCACCAGTGGTGTTATTGGCCCAATAAAATCAAGACCCCACTTCTGAAAAGGTTCCAAAGGTAATACAGGTTGCAGAGGAAAGAAGTGGCGCTGTAATGGCTATCCAGACCGTTGAAAAGTGTCACACTGCTGCACAAACTGAGTCACATCTTTATACATGGTAGGCCACCAAAGCCCACTTTGCAAAATTTTCCGGTGAGTAAGATCTGCTGCAAAATGTCCACCGGAGGGTATTGAATGTGCCATAACAATAACTGAGTTTGCTTCATGTGGTGGAATACAACGAAGTAAGACACCAGTATGATCCATGTAGTATAGCTGACCGACAATCAACCGGAATCTGTGACTATAAACTGCAATTTTCCGCCGCATAGCAGGAGGCGTATAAGGAGGAAGACATCCATCAGTCAGAAAAGTTAACAACGTATCATAGTAGGTAGGCGGCACAAGATGTACGGTAGATTCGTCACGAGCTGGTTCAGCAGCGTAAATTACTGGTATGGTATCATCAACGCCCATCGGAGCTTCACCGGAATCCAACTGAGAGAGAAAATCTGCTAAGGCATGTGCTGTACCGGGTCGATGAATCACTTCATAGTCGAACTCCTGTAGCAATAAAACCCAACGAGCCAAGCGACCACCTAAATGTTGCTGCCGGACCAGATATACAAGTGCGGCATGATCCACGTGAAAGGTGAATTTTCGGCCGAGCAAATAATGCCGGAATTTCTTCACAGAATACACCAACCCGAGACATTCTCTTTCGGTCACTGAATAATTCCTTTCAGCAAGAGCTAGGCGGCGACTTGCATAATAGACAGGCCGAAACCATTTATCCGTTTGCTGCATTAAAACACTACCAATGGCTATATCTGATGCATCTACAAAGACATGGAATGGGCGGTCCAATCAGGAGGTTGCAAAATTGGAGCCTGCGTCAATAATCCTTTTAGACGATCGAATGCAGTTTGGCATTCTGGGGTCCATTCGAACTGTCGTGGAGTACTAGACATTAGTCGATTAAGTGGTGTTGCTAAATGGGCTAGCCACCGTAGATGCCTGCCATGCCACCGGATTTGACCCAGGAAGCGCATAACTTCTTTCGGCGTTGTAGGGACGGGTGCTTCCAACACAGCTGCGACTTTGTCTGGATCGACTTGGATACCTTGTGCAGATATAATATGTCCAAGGAGTTTACCACAAGAAACCACAAAAACAGATTTTGTCGGGTTCAGGCAGAGTCGGTATTCACGACATTTCTCAAAGCAGCACCGTAAATGATACAGGTGCGCCGCAATCTTGCCAAATAAGGAGAAGTCATCTAAATAGACTTGCATAAAAGTAGTCAGGTAGGGTGAAAAGACTTCCTGCATACATCGTTGAAATGTGCTGGGAGCATTCCTTAACCCAAACCACATGACCGTAGAACCAAAAACACCCCAGTTCGTAATGAAAGCTGTTTTCGGTATGTCTTGTTCGGCCATTCTGACCTGGTTATAACCATTGTAGCCGTCTAGAAAGGAGTACATCTCGTGCCCGGCCACTCTATCGAGCATTGTGTTCAGAAAGGGAAGAGGAAATGGATCAGGTACCGTGGCCGCATTCAGTTTCCAGTAATCCACACAGATACGTAGCTGCTTATTTTTCTTCGGAACAATCACGATCGGAGATATCCATTCAACGTGCTCGATTGATACAATGAATCCCACCTTCATCAACCGATCGAGTTCTGCTTTGACCTGTGCTGCATAATTGGGGTTCATTCGATAACTGGTTTGTTTAATTGGCTTTGCCTCAGGTTTGAGCACGACCCGATGTTGATAGATCCACGGATCAAGACCTTTCATATCGCGATAGTCCCAAGCAAAAACATCGGAGAACTCGCGCAGGAGTCGGATCAAATCTTCTTGAAATGCCTCGGATAATCCTGCCTTAATCTTAACAGGTCACGGGTTATCCTCGTCACCCAAATTATAGGTTACTAACTGGTCTTCGAGGACATAAAATTGACGAGGTTTCCCCAAGTCGTCAGCTGACTGTAAAAGTTGATGTAGGATGGCTCCATCCATAGCAACACTGTCCTCTGCATCCGCCTCTCCGGTCACTGGAACAACTGTACACGATGTCGGACTCCACGTGTCTGCTACTGACTGAAGATCTACAATACCTAAGGAAATCAGATCTTTATTGTTCTTTAGAAACGCCTCTTCTTCATCGTCAGATAAGCCATCCAACATGTGGACCGGCTCTGCTACATAGGGTCTGGCATGAAGCTCGCAGGGCTGGATGGGCATCCAGTTTAACAACATATTTACGGTGATTATCTTTGAAAGTCAATTCCTACGCTGAACAATCCTGTATAACTTTGGCCTGTTTCAACCATGGCGACCGAAAAGAAGATTATAGTCGAGGCTGGATTCTCGTAGTTCTAAGACTACAAAAGTCATTTTGAACGTGGTACCTTGTAGAGTAATCAGGATGTTCCGTACTAATCCCACCGGATGAACTCGGGATTGGTCTTCCATTCTAACAAAGAATTGGACGGGCTCGATCTGGGTCCACCCCAATTTCTTGCAGAGAGCTGCAGTTGCTATGTTCACACCCGAACCTCCATCAGTTAGCACTTGAGTGATCTTTTGATTCTTATACCAGACATTGATTAATGGGACTGAATGATCCACCGTAGAATCAGTTTCCGGTTGTATTGTTGCAGTCGCGGGAGTACTGGGAGATCCAAGACTGACCTCTGCTAGATTGCTGCCTAACTCGGGGCACCAAGGCGAGTAGCTACCCCAAAGGGAGTGTAATTGAAGCCTTCGAGAAAATATCCCATACCTGCTCTATTGGAATTGCACTCTTCACTGATTATGATGATGATTCTCCTATTACTGGGGTAGAGGCTTGTTCATGCGCTCTCACCTTTGGCAGGGGAGCCTATGTCACCGGAATTGGATCAGGGAATACAGTTGGTTCTTCAGCGGCCCACTGACTGGCCTTGGTATACATTCGCTTCTGTTCGCGGATACCAGGTTCAAACACCTCAGCTGCTCGTTGCAACTGCTTACCCGATCTTGTCTGGATCACTGCTGATTGTGATTCCACTGGTGAAATATAGACCATGTTGGTCATTGGGTTTTGACGCTCTTTCTTTCGTTTGTCATATTCGGCTGCATCCTTGCAAAATCTTTGGATGTGGCCAATCTCACCACAAAAGTGACATCGAGGTGGTGGTAGAGAAGTACTCTCCGCTGATGTACCTGCCTGCCATCGAGTTGCATTGAAATTGGTATTCTGCTGTCCTCGATAATTTCGGTATCCTTGCGGCTGATTGTTTCGCATCTTCGGTGGTACATAGTGGGTTGCTGGCTGACCTGGTTCTTGTATAATGGCATTTATAGCTGCTCGTCCGTGCACTTTGGCATTATATACACAATTTTCGGTTGAGTGTCCGGTGGTATTGCAGATGGCACAATATATCTGATTAAGGGCGCAGGTAGCACTGGTGTGCCCTAGATTTTTGCACTTGGTGCAATACATCTGTTTAGCCGAATCATCTGTAACGTTCTTGCTGGCTTTTAGCCACTCCAAGTCTTCAGTGAATCCTCCAACCTTATGCTCTAGTTGCAAGGCCATCGCGATAACAACATCCAGTGTCATAGCACCCACACAGCAGATGATCATGATTCGTCTTAGCTGTGGGGTCAAACCATTAATGAACCACTGGGTTATAACATCATCCGGTAAATTAGCATGTGTCGGAGGCAATTGTTTAAAACGAGTTCTAAATAATGTGGCATATTCCTGAACAGTCTGGTGTAGCTTCTGTCGATTATTCTGCAAATAGTCGAAGATTTCGGTGGGATTCTTCTTCAACCGGAACCTCTGTAAAAATGCATCCCTTACCGCATCATAGTTAACGAAATGGTTGATATCATACTCTGTTAACCATCTCGCTGCTTCATTGACTAATGTTGACTGGAATACGATGGCCTTGTACGCCGGATCGATTGGATGGTTCAACACTACATAGCTTATCTCAAAGGTTCGTACATGTGCATCAGGGTCGTCACCTGGAAATCCACCGAACTTTGTGTACGTCACCCCTGTTGGAACAGGTCGAAATGGGAGTGGCTGTTGCTGTTGCTGCTGCTGTTGTTGTCCACTCATGGTGCTATTAGTGGTACCGTTGCTGTCTCCTGAGTTCTGAGGAGGTGTTCCTGGTCCTCCGAAATTTGTGTGGTCAGACTGCTCACCTTTCGGCTTGAAAATAGCATTCAATCTCTTGCGGATCTCCAAATCGAAGAGCCTATCCTCAGCCTTAATATCCCAGGTAGGCAAATTTGCCCCGAACAGTGGTGTCCGAAATGAAGATTCACCAGGGAGTATCACACGGTCACCGGAAAACTGTAAATTCCCTGCAACTGGGACCGAATTGTTACCGAAATTTGTCGAACCTTCCCCAAAACAGGGTATTCTTTCACCGACAATGATCTCTCTGGGTAACACAACTTTATCTTCGGAAAAGTTCGAATCCTGACCAGACGGTGTCAAGTCAACTGCGCACTGCGTCCCTATACACTCCAAAGTTACTTTACCTTTTGCAAACTGCACCGAAATTACACAGGAATCTACCAAAAATTCCTCATGTGTCACTAGAATTCTATCGGAATCACTGCTAACGGGCTCCGCTCCTTCGACAACTGGGCTTAACCGGTCTATACTTCTGCCGCCTGGGGGTGTCCCTAACACATTTGGTACCACCCAAGGATGCTGGTCTCTCCTGTACTTCGGATACGACTCGCCAGACCGAGTAACCGGCATATATTACCTCTGCACCACTTGCGTACTACTCCACCTTACTGATTATTCACAGTCTGTGCCACCTTCCCACAGACGGCGCCAGTGTTAAAAGTGCATTTCCATCACAGGCACTTTTAAGTTCTTTCGGGTTCTTGGGAGTGGTAGGGGTCTGATAAATCAGAGGCCCTGTAACTTAATTTTCCCAATTAACTTATCCAATCAGTAGTACGTTAATGTTCAATATGGAATCCTTTATACAGCTTACTGTCAAAATTCTGGTTAGACTTTTCACAGTACGCAACGCAGGAGTTATTCAACACCGTTGCACAGACTTATTATCGGCCACTTAACAGTACTGAGTTAATCACAAATCAATGCAATTAAACAAAGTAAGAGTTAACTTTACTCAGGATTTCACGAATCATACATCACAGCGTCTCCAATGACCGCAATCGCCTAGACAGACAGTCTGGCGATTCCGCTCGTCGTTACCGGAGAGTCACTGCCATGTCTTTTCATTGATTGATAAAAAGATACAACACTTCGCTACGACCTTTCGATTCGTGCGGTATAGGATAAATATGAAATTACAATATGCCAATCCGGCGACCTTACATCCCTTTCACTTATTTGCGCACACACACAAATTTTGGACACAATCTAGTCCTAGATTCTATATTTCCTTACTCTTTCATGCTTGAAGTGGGTTTTGTAATTTTGCTTTCAACAAGAAAATTCTCAAATTCAAAAAGGATACATAGATTCGTGACTAACCTTCCAAGGATGAAAATATACAAGCTGGATCAACTCTAACAATGTTTTATGCTCTTTCATTCATTTTTCAGCTATGAAATTCATATCTATACTCTATCAACCGTTTTCCATACATGTAGAAGCTTGCGTTCTTGATCCTCTTTGTTGATGCATGTAAAATTTATAGGGATTTCTTGATCCCCTTTGGTGATGCATGTAAAAGTTATACGGATCCTATGATCAAAAGGGTTAGAAGACTTTCGTTTCCTCATATGAAGTGAAACAAAAAACTATGAGGTGAGAGAGGCTCGAACTCTCAACCTCAGGATTTCCCAGAGCTATGAGACCTACGCGGTAGCCAACTGCGCCACCACCCGTTCCTACAACTTCCTACAATAATTTATACAATCTTCCAATTTATTAGATCTCGACCTCTTTTTTTTTTTTAATGGGAAAACTACAAGTGACAAAAAAAGGGTTCGTGAAAATACGAATAAAGAGGAAGAAGAACATAAGTGATACAATAACTTCCACTATGAGAAACTATCAAGAGATTATTCAAAAACATCTGGAGATTGCCAAGGTCAATAAATGAAGAATGGGCATGTTCAAACAAGTATGTCCAAAGGCCCATTGGCTTGAAGGTCCTTTCAAGGCAAAGACGTTTTGAAGGCCAACATGTTTATAAAAAGAAGGCCCAGGGGCTTGTAGCTCGAATGTATTCACCCTAAGAGAGCTTATCTCTAGAACGTAAATACACTTTTCTATCCATGTCTTGAACCTCCAAGTAGTCATTGGGTGAAGGGAGCATGTTGGAAGCACTAATCACATTGAGACCACTCAACAAATTCACCCTAGGACGACTTATACTTCTAGCACCAAAGGACGCTTTTCTTAGATCCATCCATCCATGACCTAAACCTTCAAGTAGTCATTGGGTGAACAAAGCATGGACTATGCAAACATGATCTCTCTCAAATGTCTCTAGTTTCGCGGTGGCCTTTCTATCGGTTACTTCTTCCTTGTAAAATATGAGGTGTTCCGTGAGGTGAAATCCAAGAGAAAAAAAAACTCCCCTTGAACTATGGGGGGGGGGGATGTGGTAGTGACATACTTGAATCTCTCAACAAAGGCTTAAAGTTTAAGTCAAACTTGGGACTTGATGTAGTTCTCTATTATGAATGAGGTAAGACATCTTTAAGCGGAAATGTTGTAGAATTCAGTAGAAGCATTTACAATTTTAGAATTGCTCCATTGCCCATTCAAAAGGCCATCAAATCAAACCAAGTTGCATTTTGGGTCTTAGGTCTCATCCTTCTGAAGAAGAGGCTCTTGCTATTACCCACACATCCTTGTGAAGAGGAGTCTCTTGCTATTACCACACACCCACGAAAAGGTTGAGAATCATTCTTGTGACATCTACTTGACCCAAGCACTAAGCCGTAGACAATGTCAAATTCAAAGAACAATGTCTCGATACATCTTTTCATTGGATTGCAAAAAATAAAACGCTAAAAAATCATGTAATATATTATTGAATGCTAAAAGACATGTGGGTGCTTTTATATTATTTATTTCATATTACAAGTTAATGGAACCACATGAAAAACAAAAATAAACTCTTGCTTATTGAAGGGGCGTGGTGTGGTGGTTTAAAGTTCAGCTCTCACGCGAGACTCGACATAATTCTTGTGTGTGTGGGATAAAGGAGCAGTACATGAATTTATTATTGATTCAAGTATAAATTCAACAAATTTTAATGAAAGTTTTGCATGTGTTGTTGGAGTTCGAGGTCTATGAAAGCACATAAATAGCAGAAGGAAGAAGAAGAAGCGTGGAGCACAACACAATATTGAATGTATTACCAAGTGAATATACAAAGATAAGTGACCCACTAGAGCTATAGGCATATATACAAGCCGACGGAAAAAAAACCTCCTAAAGAGGCCAAAAAGTTCCCAAGTGGTCCTAAGTGTGTTCACACACACCATTACTGAAGCATATCAACAAATCCCTCCTGGGAGCAATGCGGTGAACAAGGAACTAGCACTCATGTATACGGAAGTGCCAACCTATGTGGAAAGAGATCAATCCACAAAAGTAAGTAAGCCCAAAGCTTTGAGGAAAGCTTCAAACTTCTTTAGGTAGAGGCTTTGTGAAAAGGTCTACAACATTATCCTGTGTGGGCACATATGCCAAATTGATCTCTCCAACAGAGAACCTCTCCTTGACATAACGATAGTGCACCTCAATGTGCTTAGTGCAAGCATGGAACATAGGGTTCCTTGCAACTCTCAATCCAATTTGACTATGAGTGAAGATGGTGGTGGCAAAAGAATGGCCAACACCCAAATTAGCCAAAAGGCATATGAGCCACACACACTCAACAATCACTATGAAAGCTACCCTATACTCAACCTCACATCTAGAAGTGGCCATAGTAGGCTACTTCGTGCTCAACCAAGTTATGGATGAGCTACCAAGCATGAAACAAAAACCACTAGTGGACACATGAGTGTCATAACAACTATCCCAATCTAAGTAAAAAAAAAGCATGTAAATTGGGCAATAATTATCCCCTCTTGGGATAAAGCAATCCAAGTAGCCAAGTACCACTCAAATAGTGAAAGATGTGTTTAACTATGTGCGAATGCTTGATAGATTGGCAATGCATAAACTTGCTCATCTAAGAGACAACAAATTGAATATCATTCCAAAGCATAAATAAATCAAGCATCCAACAATTTGCTGAGAGAACAACATAAAATGCATCTCCAACATCATGAAGCCTCAATCGTAAACCTCTTTCCATAGGGATGGCAATAGGTTTCCAATGTTGAACGCCAAAAGTTGCAATAATGTGTCAATATATTTTGTTTGACACAAATCTATTCCCCCATCAACTTGCATAAATTGAATGCCCAAATAATGATGCAAATGCCCCAAATCTGACATCTCAAAAACAACTTTAAATTCAGAAATATGCTTCTCGTTATGACGAATGAGATGTCATCAACATATACTATGATGATCACAAGCACATCATCTACATGCTTAACAGATAAGTTTGACTCAATTGGATTGTTCTCAAAACCATATGCAATCAAGTAGGCATGTATCTTCTCATACCAAGCACATGGTGCTTGCTTAAGATCATATAATGCCTTTTTCAACTTGCACACTTTGTTTTCATGCCCTTTTTGCACAAAACCATGGGGCTGAAATACATACACTTCTTCATGTAAGTCTCCATTCATAAACTTGCAATTTTATGTACATTCCAAGCATGATGAGCTGCAAGTGCATAGATGATACGAACAGTGGTCATTTGGCATGTGGGAGCAAAGGTCTCATCAAAATCAATGCCTCTTTGTTTAGCATAACCTTTTTCAACAAGCCTCATACCTATCAACTAGTCCATCATGCTTATATTTTAGCTTTTATACCCATTTGGTGCCAATGGACTTTTTGCCTACAAGAAAATCGCACAAAGATTAAGTACCATTCTTCATAATAGCATCATATTCTGATTGCATAGCAACCATCCAATTTTCTGAATTTTGTGTTTCATCAAAAGAACATGCTCATTCTCATCACAAAGACGAGAGGTAGCCATTGCAAAGCAATCTGATGCAAAGGAAGCACTATGAGAGTCTGAACAAGTGTGACATGATAGAGGTGCATCTAATTTGCTATCTCTCAAAGTTTGTATCAACCATTTAGGCATAGATTTTTCCTCCTCTATATCAGCCCTCTCATCAACAATTTCATGTAAATCTAGGAAGTGCCAAGTTATGTCAAAAGAGATCAATCCACAAAAGGAAGTAAGCCCAAAGCTTTGTAGAAGATTCAAACTTCTCCCTAGGTAGAGCGTTTGTGAAAAGGTCTGTAACATTATCCTATGTGGGAACATATGCCAAACTGACCTCTCTAGAAAAGAACCTCTCAGTGACATAATGATAGTGCACCTCAATATTCTTAGTGCGAGCATGGAACACAACATTCCCCGCAATTACCAATGCACTTTGACTGTTAGCGGAGATGGTGGTGGTAGAAGACTGACCAATACACAAATCAACCAAAAGGCATCTGAGCCACACACACTCAACTATCGCTAGGAAAGATGCCCTATACTCAACCTCACAACTACAAGTGGCCACAATAAACTGCTTCTTGCTCAATGAAGATATGCATGAGCTACCAATCATGAAGCAAGAACTATTGGTGGACACACAAGTGTCATAGAACCCAACCCAATCTGAGTAAAAAAAAGCATGCAAATCTAGCAGTTTTGATCCCTACTTAGGATAGCACAATCCAAGTAGCCAGATACCACTCAAGTAGTGAAAGATGCACTTAACCACCTGCCATTGCTTGACACATGGGCAGTGCATAAACTTGCTCATTTGAGAGTTAGCAAATTGAATATCAAACCGAGTTATGCATAAGTAAATCAAGCTTCCAATAGCCTGCAAATAGAGAATAATGTCAAATGCATCTCTAGCAAATAGTATGTCATCAACATACACAACAATGATAAGAAGTACATCATATGCACGCTTAACATATAAGGTGCTCTCAGTTGGACTGTTCTCAAAACCATGTGCAATCAACTAGGCATGTATCTGTTCACAACCACGATGAGTTGGAAAGTGCACAGATGCTATGAACAATGGTCATTCGGCAAGTGGTTCCAAAGGTCTCATCAAAATCAATGCCTCTCTCTTGAGCATAACCTTTTGCAACAAGATTAGCTTTATGCCTATCAATTGTTCCATTAGGCTTACATTTCGACTTGTATACCCACTTAGTGCCAATGGCCTTATTTGCTACACATGTAGGAATCTAAAATGGTGTCCTCTCTACCCAAACTTGGGGCACCTTGTAAACATGTCTATGAAGGCTATATTTTTGGCAAAATGCAGTGTTGCTCCTTCCCGAAAGATGGTTCAGCTCGAGCTGCTCATAAATTGTAGCTTGTTCATAGTGATGTCTATGGTCCTATGTAAACACCTTCTTTTGGAAACTACCTTTACTTTGTGAATTTTATTGATGATTTTCCTAGACATGCATGGGTGTATCCATTGAAAGCAAAAGTTCAAAGTGTCTACATGCTTCAAACAATTTTTGTTTATGGTTGAACATCTGTTAGCATGTAAATTGGGCACCCATGTTTTCTAATTTTAACGCATATGTAGTTGAGAATGGGATAAAAAATTAGTGTACAGTGCCCTATACACCTCAACAAAATGGAGTTGCTGAAAGAAAGAACATGTCTCTCATGTAGATGGTGAGGTGTATGGTCAAAATTCAGGCTTTACCACATAGCTTCTGGCTTGAGGTTGTTATGTTTGCAACATATGTACTTAACATGTGTCCCACCAAAGCACTGTAATCTATCACTCCATATGAGGCTTGGCATGGATGCAAGCCATTTGTTGCTCATCTATGTGTCTTTGTTTTGTCTAGCATATGCATTAGTGCCTAAAAAACAATGTAGAAAATTGGATGATAAAGTAGTGAAATGTATTTTTGTTGGGTACATTTTTGGAAGCAAAGGCTATCTTCTATATCATCCATAGAGTAAATGCTTCTGGTTAATCGTGATGTTGTTTTTGTGGAAGATGTAATTCAACCATTACTTTCATGTACCAAGGATACTTCAGTTAGCTCTAGAGATGCGTATGAAACTTTCTCCTCTTTTTATAGGTGGGCAATCAAGTACTAGTCCAAATGAGGCAATATCTCAACCTTTACACATTTCACATGATGATGTAGATCATTCCATTTTTTATGCAGATTTACATGATGCACTTGTTGATGAGTGGATTGATATAGAGGAGGCAAAAACTATGCCTAAATAGATCATATAGACTTTGAGAGATAGCAAATTAGATTCACCTCTATTGTATCATACTCGTATAGGCTCTCCTAGTGCTTTGTTTGCATCAGATTGCTATGTTATGGTTCCCTCCAGTCTTTCTCATGAGAATGAGCTTGTTTCTTTTGATAAAGCACAAAATTGATAAAATTGGATGGTTGCTATGCAATTAGAATATGATGCTATTATGAAGAATGGTACCTAGACTTTATGTGATTTGCCTCTAAAAGACCATAACATACATGCCAAAACGACAATCTTGGTTAATTCCACAACTACAATAGATTTTTCTTGATCCTTGGTACATACAAAGCATCTAATAATGTGAAAGAACTACCATCAGTAGTATTCAAAATGATCTTACCAACTTCCATTACAATATTCCTTACAAGGGTAGGCTCAAGTGAACTGAAGAAACTATGATGCGAGGTAATATGTTTGGTTGCCACACCATCAAAGTACCAAACATCTGAGTCTATTATAGACATACACTGCTCATGAGAAGATGGGTCATAGCTGCATATAGTTTTAAATTCTTGTTCTTCATTCTGAACAAGATTAGTATCTATTTTTGGGCATAGAGGCCTCTGCAACAACCATTCTAACCTCTTTCTTCTTTGCCTCTTTTGTAACCAACTTTGGAAAACTCTTTATGATACGATCATTTCCCTTAGAATATTTACAATGTTTTTTCTTCTTTTATGTTTTCTTCTCATATTTTTCCTCCTTCTTTGATTGTGCAGCATTACCATATTTATGCTTACTAGTAGATGAGCTCCATTTACATTTGCACTTTTGACTAGCTAGGAAAGCTTGATTTGCAACACACATAATGGACTTGCTCTACCTGGATTGATCTTCCTCCAACAAAATAGAGGTTAACTACTCAAATGTTAAGGCATTTGGATTGCCTTCATCATCAATCAAAGATTAAAATCAAAGCTCTAATATGAATCTAGAAGATCGTTAAGAATAGTTTGCACAAGTGAGATATCTAGCAAAACTTCATCAATAGAAATCAAATGCTCCTTAACATCTTTGAAATTTGTCCAAAAATTGTCCATAGAATCTCCTTCATTCATATGCTCACTCTCCAACTGTTTTTGAAGGTAAGCGATGCAAGCCTCATTTCTTGCCTAATATAAAGTGGTAAGTGTATCCCAAACATCCTTTCTTGCTTTGGAGGAGCGAATGTGAGGGATAATGGCACATTTGATTGACAAAACTATCAGTGCATGTGCCTGAGCATTTCATTCCATCCCATTGAAGTTACTCTACAGTAGGTGTAGCAAGAACCACAACACAAACAGGAATTTGAAGATCATCATAATCAACACCATCTGCATCACCTTCAACAACTATATTTGCAAGTGCAATAGGACGTTTTTCAACACCCTTCCATAGTATTCCACAATCCTTTTGCTACCAATACATGATGCATCATATATGTCCACAATGGGTAATTAGTACCATCCAACCTATCCTGAATAGCCAACATACGAAATACATCATTTCTTTCAGTCATACATCATTTCTTTCAGTCATACATCATTTCTTTCAGTCATGGACATTGACTAAATACCTTGATGCAAAAAAATGACTGTATCTTGAAAATTTGAGCAAAACTACCCTGTCGAGCTCTACTAAACGTGTAGCAAACTTTGAGTTGCTTGTATTGGCGAACTAAAAACCGTATACATTTTTGGCACAAAAGGATGAGATTGCATATACAGGCACTATGATAGTGCATTTGGAGGTTGAAATGAGCTCACCAATTTTCATGTGATTTTGAGACTCTAACGAGAGGGGTGTTGATGATGCCCGAGATGAAGCGACGGCCTACTCTGATACCAATTGTTGGCATTTGAGGTATGTGGAAGCACACCGACAACACAATGAAGAAGAAGAAGCTTGGATCACAAGACAACACTGAATGAATCACCAAGTGAATGTACAAAGATAAGTAACCCTTTAGGGTTATAAGCATATATACAAGCTAGGGGAGGGAAACCTCCTAAAGAGGGAAAAAAGGGCCCTAGAAGTTCCTAAGTGTGTTCACACACATCATTACCGAAATATATCAATGTTTATGAGATGAATGGGCTTAATTCCTTTAGAAAATCTTTGTATATCTCAACTCAAAGGGTCATTTGTTTTAAAGTGAAGCTATGAGATGAATGGGCTTAATTCCTTTAGAAACTCTTTGTATATCCCAACTCAAAGGGTCATTTATGTATAAAAAAGGGTCCATATAGCAACTTAGATTTTCATTTATGTGTATAACAAGGAAACACATAGAGCAACTCAAAAGCTCATTCGTACCAAGACTAAAAACTAAAAATCCTAGTAATTTACATGACCTCAAATCTATTATGCATCACAAGGAAACACATAGAACAAATCAAAAACTCATATCCTTAAGGCATATGGGCTAAAACAAGTAAAAGCCCAATACTTTAGATGCCTTCAAATGCATGAAAGATTAGCTGAATAAGCTATTGAAACTAAATCCAAGGGCTCATGAAAGAATCACTTTCACGTTATGCTATGGATTGTCCTTTAACGCTCTCATTTGGAAACCAATTTGAACTATGGTTGAGCAAGTATTGAACTTGTGACCAATTCTCCAAGACTCAAGCCCTTTTCCTACTATATGCTAATTGACTAGCAAAATTATTTTTTAATTTGATTTCATACATTCACTTCACGTAAAAGCATTTGTACTTATAGTGTGAAATATTTGTACTTATAGTGTGAAATATTTTCAATTACATTTCAACCAACTTTGCAATCTTGAGGCATAAAAATGTGTAAATTGTATTCTCCTCACAAAATCATCACTTATAATCTAAATTCATGTGTATTTTTCTATGCGATTTGATGTGATTTAAAGGGAAATTGGTGTTAGGCCTATCCTTTGGGGTTGAATGACTATTCTATTGACAAACGAAGTGGATTTTGTATTCAAAGGAACCTTTTGTATCACTAGAGCAAAGGCATACAACAACATGAAGGCTAATAAATCCAAAGTCCAAAGGCTTTCTAAGTAAAGACGGACAAAAGGCCAACATATGTGTGATTTAAAGGTCATCTTTTTATTGTCTCAAAGGTAAGTATGACATGACTAGAAAGTATCCATGACCTCGCCTCTCAAGTTCAGCTACCTAGAAATTATCCATGACCTTGTCTTTCAAAAAGTACCCAACAACATGAAGGCGGGACATTAGACATCTCCAAAAAAAGGAAGTCACTTCACAAGCAGAATGAAATAGATTTGGTTACCAAGAATAGTTGTTTAGAAGAACAGCAAGAGAAACAAAAACAATGTCGTTCTACAAAAAATAATGCAAATACATATAAACATATATGGAAACCTAAATACAACAAGGAGGAAGCTTGTAGGAATATTTAGATACAAAGATAGGCTCAAATTTAGAAAAACAAAGAAGAAATGAGAACATCAAGATGAATCATAGAAATCAATCATGGAAAAATAGAGAATCACATCGTGACAAGAAGATTGACACACACACACACATCATGACGGATGCATAAGTAGGTCCACCACATTTCTCCATATGGGTTCTTGAGACCATCACAAAATAATGTTAGGGAAAGAGGCTTAGCCTAAGCACAATGACCTTTATATCGGGTGGAACTTGTTCTCCACGTCCATTATATCTATAGTAAGAAAATAGTACCAAAATAAGGACTTGGTTAATTAATCATTTAGCACAATTTCTTCTTGTTTCGTCTCTTCCTTTTAACTATGTTCTCCAATGTATTGTACTTGCATGTATGTCTTTTGAAACAAAAACTCACAACTGATGGAGAGCTTCAATAATTGGCTACTGGAAGACATTATATTGCATATAATTAGGTGGAGTTGCAAGCAACCTTTGGAGATATTGTTTTACATGGCCCCAAACATGTATTGGTTCCTCATAGGAGATGGTTAATTGTGGCCAATCGCATTGGCCTAATTGTTTACTCTTGATTAGCATGTAGTAAGCATTTGTGGTTGGAGACAACTGCTTGATGGTTTCCTACAAGGAATATGTGAGTAATAAAGCAAGGTATACATGTGTCCCCCTTCATTATTGTGCATTATTGTATAATGCCTATGTCCAATGCAAGGCCGTGTAATGTGGCCCTATGTTTGGTGCATATGAATCCTATGTGATGGTTTCCTACAAGGAATATGTGAGTAATAAAGCAAGGTATACATGTGTCCCCCTTCATTATTGTGCATTATTGTATAATGCCTATGTCCAATGCAAGGCCGTGTAATGTGGCCCTATGTTTGGTGCATACTTTAAGTGCAAATGATATGAATCCTGCAAGAGATAGCATTGTGCATTCACGCACATGGTTATTGCATGAAGAGGTGGCTTGATGGGCTAGATCTATATGCATTATGTCCTATATAAAATTAATGAAGCACTAGGTGGCAAGTGTTCGGTTCGAATATGTACATATATAGAATGTTTTTTTCTCCTTCTAAACATATGAATACGTTTCAAGAGCATGAGATGCACATCTATCATGACAATCTAAAAAGAAATGCTTTCAGTTGTTATGCATGCTCTTTGTTGGAGAGTGGAACAAAGGGTTGCACTATGGGTGAAGGAGTGGCTAAGAGATCTAGATAAGGAATGGAACATCTCTTTGGGGCCCACCTAGTATTCATTTTGGTCTTCCTTGGTGGCATTGATTGTTTAGGGATCCAATTCCTTATGAGCCGATGATCTTTTTGTCCTAGTTTCTTATTTTTTGCCCTATGTAACTTCTTTTTAGTGTGTAAGTTAGGATTTGAACCTAGCCCTATGGGGCTTTGGGCAGACGAGTTTCTTCTAGAGCTCTACCCTGTACTCCCCCCATCCTGTTTTACATCATCTACAATAGACATTGTTGAGGCATGAGGTATAGACTTAGCCTTAAGTAAAGATTTTGGAGCCCATATTTATTGTATTGATTCTTTGTGGAACCAATGGTCTTACATATCCAAATATATTTGACTACAAGTTGTGGCTCTTTACATGGGGACTTTCTTTTTTGAAGTGGCTTGTTATATCAGGTTTATTTGTTCCTATGAATGTGAGCAGAATCCTCAGATAGTGATACCAGTTTCTTGGGCATGCAAATGTATGATTGAGATTTTTGTGCTACTAGAAGAGACTTGAAGAACCAGTATTCTGTAGCCACTTGAGATGTGGGTTTATCCTAGTTCATGTGTTTCTCATGTAATTGTTTAGGCATTTGTTTTGCTTTAGCTTGATTAAAAAATGGCAGCTTGGATATGTCAACAACATCAGAGAGGCCCAATAATCTTTTGATTCTCTTTAGGGATCAAGTCATTTATTGTGGAGGAATTGAAAATAGGGACAATGACATTTTTCCTTACCACTTGAGTATCATATTGTCATTGGCTAGTTAACTTATTGATTTTTTGAATTACCAATATTGTCCAAGGATGATCTATTTATTAGATTGTCATCCTCGCAGACTAAACATTTTACGGATAATTTGGCTTTGCCCAAATGTGTGAGCAATGTAACTTCTCCAAAACATGGGGCGTGATTATCTCTTAATCTTATCAAGTAGGTTGCAATAAGTTTCATTTTTGCCTTCAAAGTATGTATGAGAGATAGTCTGATCACATTAGCTACAACACTCATATCAAGAAGAAATTCTACCATATGTTTAGGGGAGTGCCCAAATTGAGTAGCTATATATGGTCATCAATTCTTGATGATCTTGGCACTTGAATACACTCGACACATAGCCATGGAAAATGCTGGTTGTATGAATGAATCCATTGGTATTTCTGTATGCATATTAGAGTGTATGTTTTGATCTACATGCTTTAAAAGTACTCTTGTCTTATGGATGTAGTCAAAGGCTTCTTGCTAAGATTCAACTTTTGATCTATTGTTCTTCTTGCCATCTATTGGTGGCCACTTGTAATCATCATAATATGTCTACAATGAGGGGGGTTTCTAAAAGACTCTAAAGTCAGTAATAATTAAGAAAAATATTACCTTCAAGTGTGGCAAGTTGAATGACACCACCAGGTGATATGCAATGTATGGAGTATTACTCTAAAAGCAAGAATGCCCCATTCCATGGCAGGGTTTGTTTTATTTTGACCCTCTTAAGTAATGAGAACTTGATTATAGCTCAAGAATCCATCTAGAAAATTTATACTTCATGCCCAACTACCCTTTCTAGCAAATGTTCTACTATTGGTAATGGATAGCTATCCCTAATAGTAGTTGCATTCACCTTTTTGAGATTGATGAAAAATTGAAGTTTAAGATCCTTCTTTGGGAAAGCACCACAGGTGAGACCCATTCTATATGCTCAATTTCATAAATGAGATTGCCGACTAGCAATTTATCAATCTCTTCTTTGATTTTAGAAGAGTAGGTCTCATATATATGGTCTCTACTTAGTTGGTTTGAAATCTTGTGCCATAGATAGTCAATGTGCACAAATGTTTGGATCGACCCCTTTTAATTCCTTATATGTACAATTGAAGATATCTCAATATTCTCGTAAGAGGTGTACAAGATCTGCTTCCTCAAAGCTAGAAAATACATTTGCAATGTAAGAGCATTGTTCTTTGTTGTCCTCAATTTTTGTGACCACTTTCTTTGTGACTTCTATATTGTCATAACCCTCTCCCATTTTCTTTTCACAATTAGGCATAGGAGGAACTATTTTGCATTCCTCTTCGTAATATTGTTGAAATGTTTCAGAACTTGAAAATCGGTTGTGTTCATTAACTTACTACTAGGGATGTTAGCTCATTCAATGAAAGTCTCAGTTTCATGAATTTGATGGCCCATGCAGGCTCATACATGTTTGAAGGATTAGTTAGGGTCCCCATATCGTGCAAGTAATTTGCTTCATTATTGTAGGGCTGGCCCATATAGAGACTAGGATAGTCACTAATGGTTGATCCTGCATCATCATGTGAACGTGATATCACTCCATGAGGTAGTAACATCTCATATATTAAATCTTCTTTGATGAGGTCCACTAAAAATAAGTCTAGATCATAGCCATCTTCATTATGAGGATCTGTCAATGTTCGCTCATTGACCACTACCTTGGTGGCTCCCAAAATATATGGCCAACCAAAACAATCAAAGTCATCCTCTCTTAGGTTAGTGGTCGAGACTTGGTTCATTGTTTCTTGCTTGACACAACCAAAGACCAGTGTCCATGTATCCAAGATGGCTGACTCAAACTACCACTCTTGATAGAGATTTTGTCATTGTCATCATGAATTGCTCGAGATTGGAGAGGTGGCACATCTCTATAAGCATTAGTATGTAGGCTAATCTTGGTAGTTGTGCCATTATTTGGAATGTAAATTGCATTAACTCCCCAATCTTGGACCAATTTCAATTTTCTTAGGAATGGATGTCCTAAAAGCAACTCATAGTTTCTCACTTTGCCAGATTCACATATGGCAATTGTGTGTTCAAGTTCCACATCACAAGTGGTCAACACAATATTTTATAGGAGACCTAAGGATCTTTCCATGTGTCCATCAGCTAATTTTAGATGCATCTTGGTGGGTCATAAAGTTGGTGTACCTCCCCTCTCAGAATTTTTGGGTAGAAATGGCTATTCCAAAATCTGAATCTATAATAGCTGTGGTCACACCATTCTAAGTAATGGACAATAATGTATTACCCTCACCTCCTTCACTATAATCACCAATTTTGTCAATAGGGATTTTTTTGAAAGTGTGACTCTATGCCTTTACTTTATCCTTTGGGCTTGACGTTTAGCTTTAGGGATTTAGCTTTCTTGCACTCCAAGGCTACTACGCCATCTCCAATGTATGATTTCCAATGTATGATGGAAGAGATCCAAAGTATGTGGCTACGTCAACCCATGATTGTGGACTTAAATACTCATTAATAGGTGGGTCACTATACATTGTACCATCATAATTTTGGAACTCTAAAAATGGAGGTTTATGATGTGTAAGAGCCACCATATTCCGTTTTGGCTATGGAACTTGATTCTAGAGTCCACTTTTCCAAGAACCTTGGTGTCTAGAACAACGATATCTCCATGCAGAGGTGTATCAACTTGTGTGATAGGTTCTAGTTCTATTGCGGTCACTTGGGGTTTAGGGATTGGTTTGTGTGGATGGTGCACTTGGGATATCTTTGGATGGGTCTACAACACTTTTGAAAATGTTCTTCAGGTATGCGTGTAGGAAAAACTAGATGAGGAATTTTTCTAGCAACTTTTGAGCAACTTCAATTAAATGATGGCACATGGCTAATCATCCCTTTTCCAAATCCCCTTGTGGGTAACATTTATCATGATTATCAAGCGATGGTCCTACTCTTAATCTCTTAATCTATCATGATATGCTCACAATAATCCTTCCAACTTGCTAGTTAGAGGGTGAGCTAGTACTGATTCTGGTTGCTAGTTAGAGGGTGAGCTAGTACTGATTCTGGTTGTGTCCATGGATTCGGGTGTATGTATGCATGTGTTGGAGCACTATAATATTGTGCTACTCATTCTTCAGTTCTTTTTTGCTCCCTATTGAGTTCATCTTCCCTTTATTTGAGCTCATCTTGCTTCTTAATAAGCTCATCTTGCTTGGTCTTGAGAGAATCCTCAAGTTCATCAAACCTTTTCTTCCATTTGTTGACCTAATTTCCTTGTTGAGTCTTTCATGTCTCCTTAGCAGGTTGAGGATCCTTGGGAAGATCCTCTTTGCTCTTCGAGCTTGATGGATCAAGAACCTTTTTGCCCTTATCATTTCCTTTTGTCTTGGCTTGTGCTTGTGTGGCCACTTCTATAGGAGTTTTCGTCTCCTTTTCCCCTTCACTACTAGAGTTAGAGGGAATATTAGTCACCATGTTAAGGGGTGCATGCTTGCTCTTATCTAGGTTGTGAGGATAGCCCTTATACATATTTTTTTCTCCATAATCATTATAGAAGAATTTCGTAGTCAATATGGATGGTAATAGGGGAGCTTGTGCATGTGGGCATTCTCATATGAAGTGATACCCATTACACCTAAAGAAAGGAATTCTCATTGGATTAGGTCTGGATTGAGGTCTAGTTATATTTTTGGGTGGAACATTCATGTAATAAACTTGGCTAAACTCAGGCTTGCTATACCCATAATTTTGAATATAATAGTCTTCATATGCACTAGAAAAATTTGCATACTTTGAATAATTGGTGGATTGGCCATAACTATTGAGACTATTCCTCTTGCTAATTAATTTCTATGGCACTTTATTGTCTCGTGATTTCTATAATAATAGGAGCTTTTGGCACTATAACTAGCTCAATTTTTTTTTGGAATTACCCATACTTCACTAGAGTTACATGTTGAGGAGAAGGTGGCTACTGGTCAACATAGGTCTAGATAGGTATGTGGGATATAATGATGTTTGGAAGGGACAGATCCTTGAGCTTGTCAAGTAAAAACAATAAACTGTCCATAGCCATCTTGATAGATGGCAGCTCCTAAACCATTAGTGTGTGTGAAGTTGACTCAGATTTGAAATGCACCCTCAGGCTTTGACATCTAGCCCACTTGGATGGTGGGATTAGGATTTTGCAATTCCAGAGAACATGATGAGGCTATTACTTCAATGTCATTATTTGAATGACTCGATGTGTGATAACTCATGCTTGTATTCAACATTATCACAATCTCAACATCAAAAAGTAAATTTTTGATGAAACATTTATGTTATTTTAGACTCTTGGGGGTCAAAACAAGCTAACATGGCCTTCCAAAAATTACTGTAAAGATGCAGTTTTGGGAAAACGTTTTGTTGAACTCTTGCTTGAGTTTTGTCAATCGTGTGGGAACTATGGCCTTATGTGCCTTGAAAATTCAAAAGCCACTTCAAAAATGCCAAATAAGTGATTGCCCTGTGAGCTAGAGCAATCATTGGTGTGCAATCATGATTTTTCTTTGATTTTTTATTTTCCAAAGAGTAGGATCACACTTGTATGAGCTTAACAACTTGGAAAAGGTATATTTTGGCTAAAAAATTTGCTTAGATTGAACATATCATTGTTATACAAGGTAAACGATTGTTGATGTGCAATGCTAGCTTTTTGCCACCAAACTTTCCAAAAATCTTCACTTAAGGTTTGTGTAGGCCTTGAGAGGTTCAAAAGCTTAGTTTGACCCTATGAAATCCTCAAACGCAAGTTTGACCCTATGAAGTCCTCAAACACAATCATTCGATTGATCTAGTAGGACAATTAGAGATGTGCCACAAAGTGATTTTCTCTAAGTTTTTGGTCTAATGGGGTTTGTACTGGCTGATATAATATTTTGGGAACTTCTCAAGTCCAAATTCCTTGGATTGAGTAGCGAGCCCTCCAAGCCATTGCCCTAGTACCTAGAGTGGTCGTTAGTTGGATTTTAAGACTAAAATTGATTTTCTTGACTTGAGATTCTTGGATTACTCTTATAAAGTTGTGCGCTATATGATCCTCAAGAAAAAGCACCCAAAAAATCACTTTATAAAGTTCTTGCAAGCGATTACTCTAAGATTAGAGCAATCGTATGTGTGTTTTAGGTCTTTTTCCAACTATCCCTAAAGGTTTTGGATGTCACAAGCCTGTATTTCTATCCAGCCCCTTTCAGTGCTTGGAGGGTATTCCCTGCGGCACCAAATTGTGCGCAACTATGAGCGGTACTAGTACTCCTCATACCAAGCTCTCATTGCCTTTTTGCAAACACGAGTTGCAAATCTAATATAAACGTGTTCTTGGCAATCTTCTTGGTGTCCCTCACTTTTGGCTTTGTGTTGCATGAGTTTGAACGTCTCAAGTGGTATCAACACAATGACCCTAGGGGAAGCCTTTGGATGGGGGGACTGTCACACCAGTGCTGGCAGCACCATCTAATGTCCCAGGCCCATCCGTGGAAAGTTCTTTGACTTCGCAAGAGCTCTTTCACCCTCCCTCCCTCCCTCTCAAGCAAGGGCCACCCCCTTACCCGCCCCCCCTCAAGCAAGGCACCCCCTTGCCCCCTCCCCCCCCTCAAGCAAGGCACCCCCTTGCCCCCCCCTCAAGCAATTGTGGGTAATTGGAGAGAGAGAGGGAATATATTTAGGCACACATGGTTGGGAGGAAGAGATCGAGCATTTTCTCCATGTGAAGTCAGCATAGCTCAACTTCTCAAAATTTGTGAACTCCAAAATGGAGGGTGTCATTTGGAGCAGGTACAACACAAGTCATTCATGTTCAACTTTATTGGTAGAGAGATCAAAGAAAGTCATGTTGATGATTCATCATCAAATATTGATTTATCAGCATCTCAAAGAGAAATTAGAGTCATTCTACATGACAACAACAATAATCTACTTGATGAGAACAATAATACTCTATGAATTAAAGAGGAACTACCAAAAACAATATTGGTCCATCAATAGATGATGTCATTTATGAAGCATAGATTTAACAATAGAAGAAATAATGGAAATCAATATAGAAAATGAAGATGGTACAATATTGATATTTTACCAAATAACGGTAATGATGAAAACATATGACTAGATTAGACAATACATACCCCTCTATTCATTTGGATTACAAGATTAATCTCACCATAGAGATGAAATATATTCTTGTAGGTTAGAACATTATGCTCGAGGAAAGAGTTTAAGTTTTTCCAAAAGGGCTCTATAGCCTTCTAGCTTGAGTTAACAATCGTTGACATGAATCATTTGTGGAGTATCAGACAATAGTTTCCGCTTTGTTCGAATGGAATACGAGGAAAATCCCACCACACATATGAAAACATGTTCTTTTAAGTTAGAACATGAAGCTTGGGGATATGCCTACAATTTTGTATATAGCTTTACCTTCAAGCACAAAAATCTCTCCAATGTATGTATGCATGTGTATGTATGCACACACACACACACACACACACACACACACACACACACACATATATATATATATATATATATATATATATATATATATATATATATATATATATATATATATATATATATATATATATATATATATATATATATATATATATATATATATATATATATGTGTGTGTGTGTGTGTGTGTGTGTGTGTGTTCATGTGTGTTATATGTATGCATGTGTTTATATGCACACATGTGTGTGCATGTGTGTGATATATGCATGTGTATGTATGCACACACACACACACATATATATGCATATATATATATATATATATATATATATATATATATATATATATATATATATATATATATATATATATATATATATATATATATATATATATATATATGTGCATATGTGTATTCATATGTATATGTATGCATGTGTGAGCATGCACACATGTGTGTTTCATGTGTAAGTATGCATGTGTGTGATGTGTATGTATATCTGCATGATCTGTATGTATCTATATATGTACTAAGGTCCTCATTGATTTGAGTAGCTATATATAGAGAGCGATAAGGTTGGGTAGTAGCTGGTGGAATCTTTTATAAAATAAATGCACAATGAAGTCTACAGTTGGTGGTTGATATCCATGTCGGTTTTTTTCTTATAGTGTGAATGGACTGAGAAGAAGTGTCCTCACTATTTCTCTTGAGCTTAGGTTCTGTGGACGAACTAGTTACATAATCATGCAAAACCTCACTACTTACAGGCAAGTCTAGGTTAGGATAGTCATGAGACACATCCCTGCCTAAACCTTCTTCCCCAATGTCCTTCAGGTCTACTTCCCTAGGTAAGGCTGTGCTGATATTTTGGGATAGCCTAGCTTCCAAAAGAGTAAAGACTTCTTTATGCCCTACTTTGGCAGATATGTATCCCTATGTAATGTGTATGCTGACTTCATTTTCAAAAATCTAGTCTTGTCCTAGGATCAGATCTTCAATAAGGTCTTTGTCCTTGCATACCAAGAATCTTTGCTCCATAGTGGAATTTCCTAGATGTAGGGACATGGAGACTTCTCCTAGGCACTTGATGATTTGTCTACGGATTCCTATCATACATGTTTTAGTGGGACTCATGGTTGTTTTGAGGTGAGTGACTAACGAGACTCACATGCAACTGAGTGCCTCTCCTGTGTCAATCAATGCATCCAGTAATTGATACTCCATAGTTCCAATTCCTAGGTTTAAGTATGGTCGAGAAATACTATTATTTGCATTCTTCACATTACCTACTTGGTAGTTTTCCATGGGTATTGGTTCCTCTCCTTGTACATATCGTTTTCTCTTTGTCTCATCCCTTCTTTTTGCTTCTTGCCTCGCTCTAAGGCTTCCATTCAAGCTTCTACTCTAATCCTTTCTTCTTCTTTCTTTCGATTTTGCACTCCCACAAGCCATGCAAACATTTAGTCCGTTAGTGGTTCCATATATCTTTTAACTCTACAACCACTAATGTAGTTGGGAAGTACATCTCCATTTAGTGTGGCTAAGTTTACTGCTTCGCTGGTTGAGATTAAATTTATCAATAATGGTCCATATCCTTGTTGCTGTAATTTCTTTGCATGTTGTTTCAATGTGTATAATAATACCAAATTTCCTTCCTTTAAGCCCTTATATTTAATATGTGCATCATAATATGGTTTTTGTCTCTTTTTAGCGGCATAAATTCCTACCACAGCTTGTAATCGTGTTTCATGCAATTTGTGTAGAGTTGGCCACCACAAGCCTGCAAAGAGAATCATTTTTGTAGTTTTTTCAGCTGAAAAATGGCCTCTCACTGCTCCTGCATGTGCCATCTCTAAAATGGATAAATATTCTCCTTCATGTACACATAACTGTAGTTGATTATCCTTTCCTCTTTTGAATAATTGTTTTCCAATTATGGTGTAGTCCTTACTCATTTCCTCTGGAGTTCGCTTCCTTGCTAGACTAGGTCCTTCCTAATATGCTCGTTTTTTCAAGAATTTCACCAATGTTTTACTCCAAGCTGGTGCTATCGTAGAGAACTGTAAAGATGCATGGTCCTCAGGGGTATTCTCATGGCAAGTCACTCGTTCAATGTCTACAACTGTTTTACATAGACTAAGGTTCTCAATGTCCCATTAGTCAATCCATCTAGAAATAGTGATATCATCTTTTGCTATGAGGGCCTCTCCATTACGAGACATCTGTCAATGTATTGGTTAAGTCTTCAAGGTGCAGGTTTTACTGTTTCATTTGTAGCTTGTTTGAAACTATGAAATAATGATGATGAGTTGTGCTCAATCCCTCGCTTGGTGAATTCTCCAATAAACTCTTGGAAGAATTGTTCGATATTGCCAAAGCGATTTGGATCCAAGGGTTGTAACCAAGTCAAAGCTGTCCCTGTGAGGGTTAGCCCAAATGATTCATATTGCACAAAAAAGTCATCTACGTGTTCTACTCCCAACACTTGCTTGAATTCAATGATGTGGTCATAGGGCCCTCCCATGCCATCATAATGATTTCTCATGTGTTTGGCCACCTAGATTGGTCTCAGCCTTCTAGACGGTTCTGGGGGTTTGATCATCACAGGAACTGGCAGTCTTAGTGGTTGGAGTCCTGGTCCTACACCTGGTTGTGGTCTTGCCCTAATGGGTGGCCTATTCATATTTCCTATCCTTGGATTAGTTTGGTTGTGTGAATTCATTCCTGGCATAGTGAATTGAACATGGGTTCGGGTGGGGACACTACGTGACTAGTTTGACTTGACATCGTGTTCTTTGTTCCTTGATGTGATCCAAATGGGTTTTGTGAGGAAGTTGCTTGTTCTCAAGGAGGGAATATAGGCAACCCCATGTATTTTAGCCGAGACCTATCATCTATCAGCCATTATCTTCTTTGATTTTGGTCTAGGTATGTGACTCTAGAGGCATCCTCGAGATCATTTAGCTCATATATGGTTATTGAGTTTACCCGTTCTCCCCGTGTAGGTTAGTCGGTTTGTAAAAGCAGGTCTACTCAATGAATCAAATACACATCCATCAGGTAATCATCTTGAGGTATTAGATCCCCTCTCAAGACTTGGATCACTAGGGACTTGCCCCTTGGGGTGGTCACATTGTCTCTGTTGTTAAGTCTTCCCGAAGTTCCTTGCCCTTCTGGTTCCCCTCTATCATTGATCTATTCTGGGTTTTCGATCACCACATAGATCTGGCCCAACTTATCCATATAAACTCCACCTTCATACTTGATGGCGGGTCTCGAAACTATTTCTAAATGCCTTTATGGTGGACATAATGCCTTCCCTTGGAACTGAGCCTTGCATGCCTTCACAAGCCATGGGTATTTCCTTCTCCAAGTCACTTGATGTGTCAAAGAAGATAGAATGATGGCTCGCTTGGGCAACACTTCCTACAAACAAAATGATGCTTCTTCGACTACCTAACACTCATTTGGATCTCAAATTCATTCATCGTTTAGGTCCTATATTTTCTTTATTCTCTCCCCAGTGTATTTGTTTCTCTCACTTTTCACTTTCAGGTTGCTTGAGTTTTCCATGATACACAATACAACTCAGGCTGATACCAATTTTAAGTGATACACGATATTGGATTGAAATGATATGATACCTGTGGTTTTCCCCGATACATGTACCTAAGTCGTTAAGCCTTAGGGACTTGTGCCAACTGAGACTGTACCGCAATCGCCCCATGTGTGTATAGTGGTGGATTAATCATGTTTAGTTATCAATCCGAGAGATTAGACGTATCAAGTGTATGAAGACATGTGCACACATGATGGTAAGTGAAGTGTCTATGCTACAATGCATGTGACTTGTGTCAGCTACCTCTCCAACTCTCTAATTCTCTAAAAATACACGTTGCAATACTTGTTATAGTAGTAAGCACAAATTTGAACTTTTCTCTTCGCTTCGAACTCTGAATATGGTCAATAGAAAGTTTTTTTCAAAGCTCTTGATGAGACGCATCTAATGGTGGTACTCTCAATCGAATCTGACAAACATACTTCAAGTTATGAGCAAAATAGTTAATGGTAGGAAACACCAACACTTGATCAACAACTCCTCAAGCCTCACACACGCACTAGAGTAGTTCAAACATGAAAGGGAGGGGTAAAAAATAGCCCTGCACATTAGATGCCCGAATAATGATGCAAATGCCCCAAATTAGACATCTCAAATGAGGCATGCAGATCAACCTTAAAATCAGCAATATGCTTCTCATGAGGACCAGTAGGCAGCATGTCATCAACATACACAACAATGATCAGAAGCACATCATTAGCACGCTTAACATATAAGGTGCTCTTAGTTGGATTGTTCGCAAAATCATGGCAATCAGATAGGCATGTATCTTTTCATATCAAGCACGTGGTGCTTGCTTCAAACCATATAATGCCTTCTTTAACCTACACACCTAGTTTTCATGTGCTTTTTGCACAAAGCCACGGGGCTGAAAAACGTACACTTATTCATGCAAATCACCATTCAGAAATGCAGTTTTAATGTCCAACTGATGTACATTCCAATCATGATGAGCTGCAAGTGCATAGATGCTATGAACAGTAGTCATTCGGCATGTAGGTGCAAAGGTCTCATCAAAATCAATGCCTCTTTCCTGTGCATAACCCTTTGTAATAAGCCTAACCTTATACCTATCAATTGTTCCATCAGGCTTATGCTTCCGCTTGTATACCCACTTAGTGCAAAGGGCCTTCTTGCTATGAGGAAAGTCACACAAAGGCCATGTACCATTTTTCATGATAACATCATATTTTGATTGCATAGCCACCATCCAATTTTCAAAATTTTGTGCTTCATCACAAAACAGGCTCATTCTCATCATAGAGACTAGAGGCATCCATAACATAGCAATCTGATGCAAAAGAGGAACTATGGGAGCCTGAATGAGTACGATATGATAGAGGTGCATATAATTTGATGTCATGCAAAGTCTGCACTAGGCATTTTGGCATAGTTTTTTGCTCCTCAATATCGACTCTCTCGTCAACAAGTGCATCTGGTAAATTTGCATAAAAAATAGAATGATCCGCATCATCACATGAAACTTGTAAAGCCTAAGAACTTGCCTCATTAGGATCAACACTAGACTGTCCGCCTGTAAAAAGAGGCAGCAAAGTATCATATTTGGAGCTAACTGATGTCTCCATAGTACATGAAAGTAGTGGATGAATAGAATGTTCCACAAAAACAACATCATGGCTAACCAAAATGTGTTTTGTCTGTGGATGATACAGACGATAGCCTTTGCTTTCAGAATTGTACCCAACAAAAATACATTTCACTACTTTATTATCCGATTTCCTGTGTTATTGTTTAGGCACTAATCCATATGCTAGACAACCAAAAACACGTAGGTGAGCAACTGATCTCTCCAACAAAGAACCTCTCCCTGACATAATGATAGTGCACCTCAATGTGATTAGTGCAAGCATGGAACACACGATTCCTCGCAACTGTTGATGCACTCTGACTATCACTAAAGATGGTGGTGAAAAAAGATTGATCAACACCCAAATCAGCCATAAGGCATCTGAGCCACACACACTCAATAGTCATTGTGAAAGCTTCCTTATACTCAGCCTTACAACTAGAAGTGACCACAATAGGCTACTTCTTGCTCAACCAAGATATGCATGAGCTACCAAGCATGAAGCAAAACCCACTAGTGGACACACGAGTGTCATAAGAATGAGCCCAATCAGAGTCAAGGAAAGCATTTAAATCTAGTGATAGTGATCCCCCTTGGGATAAACAATCCAAGTAGCCGGGTACTACTCAAGTAGTGAAAGGTGCACTTAACTGCCTACCAATGCTTGTGTTGAAGCTCAAGGTCAAGGACAAAGCATGGAAGCGTATCAAAGAAGTGGAGACACAAGAAGAAGGAGAAAGTAGGGAGCTCCAAGAATCACATGTCAAATTTTCAGAAGAAATCCCTATAAAAATAGTGATTTTTATCACTAAAAATAATTGTAAATACCATTTTCTATTTTTAGAACTCCATTTTGTTCAAGCCAAGGAGTCCTTGAGCTTGAGGAGTATTAGATGTATCATACTACCAATTTTCATAATTTTTAGATTCCGTTTGAGCCCCCAAATAAGCCCTAGAACCTAATTTTTAACTAGGCCGGACACTAGGTCTGGACAGGGCCAAAACCACTCAAAAACTATAAAAAGGGCTGGAGAGCTCATTTTTGGGTTAGCTTATTGTAGATTTCAGCTTTGTAAGAGGTTTCTGTTGTAATCGAAGCTTTCCATTGTTCCACTCTTTGCTCTTACCTTGTGCGCATGTGTGTGTATGTGTGTGCATGCTTGTGTGCTTTCACTCACGCACTTGTGCCATCACTTGCTCACGGTCTTCATATCGGTCCTCACGTCTCCACGGATTGACATTTATGAGGTGTATCTCCTCACGTTGGTACTCACCGTTGTGCTAGAGTGACACCAAATTTGGCGCCGTTGCCGGGGAGAGAGCTTGGAAGACGCGTGTGATGGTAAGACGTAGAGTAGCGACGTTGGAAGGTAAAAAAATCACCATTTTCAGTTCAGTTTTTGAGTTTTTCTTCTCCTTCATCTTCATCATCATCACCATCTCCATCCACCTTCATATTCTCAGTTTTTTCCATTCACCTCGCTTTTTACTTGTGGTTGTGAGAAAGAGCCTTAGAGAGGGTGCAGATCTAAAACGCTGAAGATATAGTACCAAAATAGCTAAAAATCGGACTAATTTATCCCGGACTTGACATAACCTGCGCCAAGTATCGTGAGTGCAATATCATGGGTTTGAAGGGAGATTTGGCATCTACAGACACATAGGAGTGACAAGGAGGACACAAGGTACTCATATTTGCAAAAAATTTTGAATTTGGACTCCAAAAAATCCAAGTATCGTGTTCTCCCGCATTTGAAGTATCGCGATACCTGGATATCGTGAAACTCCTGTGGTCGAGTATCGCGATACTTGCAGTGGTCACATATCGAGTATCATGTATCGTTTGCTTCCAAGTATCGTGATACTTGATAAGTATCGTGTATCGCATGTTTTGAAGCATTTCCTGGGAGGTCCTGTTTCCCTGTTTTAACCCCCAGAACCCTGAACTGGCATAACTTTCTCATACGAAATCCGTTTGCTCTGATTTTGAGTTTGCTGTGATTATTAGATAGGGTATTTTGAAGTTGACCCTCAGGTTGGACTAGGAAGGAAGGGGTTCCACAAGATTTTGAGCAGTTCAAAGGACATTTGTGAACTTGTAGACAAGGCTTATGAACCTAAGATCAAGTAGACACTTAGGAAGAGATAGATAAAGTACCAAATCACTTGAAACTAAGGTCAACTACACAACCAAGTGAGGGACTCACAACTCAGGGGTTAACACTACGTGCTGAGTTCATAGACAGTAAAAAAATGTCACTTAACTGGGAGAGACTCTTGGCCTCTGAAGACATGCATAGTTCCGTACCTAGGGAAGGCCTTATGTCTACAATGGAAGGGGAATATAGGACGTCTCTTCGATACATATCCACCAACTTGCAGGGAATACCTATCTACCTTGATGGTCTACAGAGGACAGTAGCAAGAATGATAAACACCACAAAATCGGAAATAATTCCAAGACCAGCTGTCAAGTATGAAAGTGGAGTTTATAGGGACAAGATGGACCAGATATATGTAGTCACCGAAAACCCTGATCAGATTAATGAAAGAGGAGAGTTAGCTCGAGATCAGGCAACTACCTCACAAAACCCATTTGAGACCGAGCAAAGAACAGAAAATGTGATGTTAGGACAAACGAGCCAAGGTAGTATACCCAATGGACCACATGAGCAATTCACCATGCCAGGAATTAAACCCCATAACCACACTAGCCAGGGAATGGGAAATCTGAATAGAACCACATTTAGGGGAGAACTACCCCAAGATGTAGGAGCTGGAATACACCTAGTAAAATCTGCTTATCCCATCATAAGTCAAACCCCAGAGCCTGGAAAAATACTGAGACCAATCCAATTGGCCAAATATATGCAAAATCTTTACGATGGCACAGGAGAGCCGTATGACCACATTGCAGAATTCAAGCAGGTATTGCGAGTAGAGCAAGTGGATGACTTTTTCATGCAATATGAATCCTTTGGGCTAACCCTCACAGGAATAGCCTTGACCTGGTTTCAATCCTTGGATCCAAGTTGCTTTGAACATATTGAACAATTCTTCCAAGAACTTATTTGGGAATTCACTAAGCAAGGTATCAAGCACAATTCATCATCCTTAATACATAGTTTCAAACAAGCTCCTAATGAGACAGTAAAAAATGCAGCACGAAGATTTAAGCAATACGTAGCCCGATGCCCTGTGACAGAGAGACCTTCTCGGCAAAAAATGATATCGTTATTTTTAGAACTTCTAACCAATGGAACATTGAGAATCTTAGTATATGTAAAATGACTACAAACCCTAAGTGAATGTCTTCAGGAGTGCATAGATTTGGAAGACAACTTAGATGAGGATCTCAAAACCACACAGGATCCTACCAAATTAGAGGGTACAAGGAGCAAGGAAACTTCTAGTTCGAGTTATGTGGAGGAAGTGACAGAGTTACTGGCCAAAAAATTAGGGGTACAAGGACAAAGGAACTACCAGAACTCCTCCTTGAGAGTGCCAATGTTAGGAAGTTGCACACTTTGCAGTGGGGATCATCCACCTCATGTCTACACCGGAGAAGCATTAGGGTTATCACAACCTTACCCTTACGATAGACAACCAACTCAAGCACCTAACATGTAATCTTATACTGAGCAGAAGTACATCAACTACAACACCGAAAACTTTCCAATGAATAGACAACCACGAACGTTTGTACCATCCCACTGTAGACCATACGAGTACCCTCCTACAGAACAAGGCAGAGAAGTTCCTAGGTATAACCCATGTCCAGGATCACGAAGAGCATCTAGACTGTATGAACATGGAGGTTATGGCCAACCTCAATCTAAACCAGGACAACAATCACCCCACCCACTATCTCCGACACAAGGGCAGAACATCACAATACAAGTTGTTTGTCTTGAGTGTGGCAAAGAACAACTCCTGAGAGATTGTCCCGGACATCCCTCTAGTGCACCAAAGGTTACACCCGTTAATGTAGTAGGCTTAGTGGGGGATTCAGGTTCCAGTAGTGATAATGTGGCTCCTATACACGGAGTTACTAGGGCACAAGACTTACAACAAACTAAACCAGCTGAGCAATCAGAGCCAAGTGAATCAGGAGAGCCTAGTAAGAGAAGAACAAGAACATGGAAGGATACTAGGGAGAAAGCCAATCGTAAGTGGATCAAAAAGTTATCCAAACTAGAAGAAAGCCTGAAAGATGCAAAAACAAAAATAGAAGATATTGCCTCTCAAAGCCCCTAGCATGTCAAAACTCAATCCACACCACCTCATCCCCACCCACCAACCACTGTAAATAAACCACAACCAGGGTCTGTTCTTGTAGATCCAACCCCAGAAGACTTGGACATGATGTTCAAGGCATACCAGGATCGACTTCACGAAGGGCCAACACCTGCAAACCTAGACAAGAGCTACCCTACAGCAGATTTAGAGATTGAACGGACAAAAATGTGCATTAAAATGGTGGAACTAGCTCAAGCTATGTTCGAGGCCAATCAATCATTCAATTAGATGAATGCTATTACACCGGGTTTGCACTTCCAGGGCTTACTAGAAAGATTAGAGCAGTTCGTAAATAAACCGCAAGTTTCTTTACCTCCACAGGCTCAACTAACTATTGAAAGAGAAAACTCATCATCAAAGAAAGTCTATGTTCCTGAATCCATAGATGATGGAGAGCCTCTTTCAATTCAACAACACTCTCAAAAGTTCTTGTGGGAAATACAAGAAGAGAAATGGGCCAAGGAGAAGGATAATCCTCCTCCTATTCTTGAGATTGATGATCTTCATGAACAATTTCCCCAAGACATCCCGTCTATCTATGGAGACCAAACAGAGCAACAAGAAGATGAACGATTAGATTTTAAATCTAATTCTTTACATGAGTTGCCACAATTCACACGTCCATGGGAATCTGAATCTCTCCAAATCAGAGCTCCCATAATATTGATCAGAAATGAAGACTCGGTGGTTCCAAGAAACACTGAAGTCGTGAAAAACACTAAGGTTCAGTTTCATCTCACTTTAGAAGAGATGCTCAAAGTAGAACGTGAGTTATGGAAACATGTGGCAAATCAGGTTCCAGAACTTGATTTCGATATGCCAGAAGCAGGCTCTAAGCAAAAAGTTTGAGAGGTACCTCTAGACAAAATAGGGGACATGTGTGAGGGTGACGAAGGTAATACTTATCTTCCAATCACCTACCAAGGTTACACAACCAAAGCAATCATAGATTCAGGTGCTGGTGCTGCTATTGCAACCACCTCCTTGTGGAAGCGATGGGGCAAGCCCACATTAAGACCAACTAGAATGAAGCTTCAGATAGCTGACGGCCATGTGGAAAAGCCTCTAGGATTTCTCGAAGGGATAACTCTAACCACTTGCGGTGTAGAGTTTGAGCACACCTTTGCTATATGTAACTTTGAAAAAAATAATGTCTACGAGATGATCCTAGGAAGATCCTTCCTACGACAACTACAAGTTGTACAGGATTGGGGAACCAACTCCTTATACTTGCAACACTTAGGGGTCACAACCAAGGTCAATTTGAAGGATTACTCCTTCAGAGATGTACCATCCCTACAATGGAATCCTATCCACAAGGAGCAAGAAGATTCAATCTCTGTGCATTCTAGGAGTTCATCTGATACATCTTGGATGCATGAAGATACTCATTTGTGGATGTGCAAGGTCGCAAAGGAAGAGGAAAAATGCTTAAAGGCAAGAGAAAAAGGAACTTCTCAAGGAGATAGACCAGTTCGAGACCCAACCTATACGCCGATGATATTTCCAGATGAGGAATTTGAGCCTCATGGTTGGGCAGAAATCTTAGCTACCATGGACATTGCTGTCAATGAAGAACAATGGACACCTCATTGTGATGAGGAGGGTTATGATATTTCAGTGTTCATGTGTCAGCCTTTGCTAGAAGAATGTGACTCTAACGACTTCATAGAAGAAGAAGAGAATGATGATGATCTAGAGTCCATGGTGATGGATAGTTGCTTTATTTCAGAGGAGCACTATCTAGAAGACATAGGAGTATTTACACAAAAAGAAGAAGAACCTCTCACAAGCATTAAAACGGTAAATTCAAAGGATGGGAGTGAAGGTAGTCAAAAGAAAGAGAAGAGAAAAGTAGTGAAACAGGAAGAGGAGGAACCATTGTTTGAAGTACCATAGAATTTCAAGAAATATGACGTTGAGGACCGAAAAATTTTGGTACGAATGCCTAAGAGAGAGGCCATTACAGGAGAAGCATATGATAACAAAGAAAAGACCAAAAAAATCGTAGTCACCATCGAAGAGAATGAAGAGAGATGTACATACATAGGAGATGACCTAAGTAAAGAAGAGGAAGCAGAGTTGTTAAGGAATATAGGGACGTGTTTGCATGGCACTATAGAGACTTGAAGGGAGTGGATCCAAAAATTTGCTCTCATATGATCCCCATGATAGCAGATGCCAAGCCCATCAAACATAAGCCCCACACATATAATGACACTTATGCAGCTAAATAAAAGAAGAAATCGATAGGTTGATTGAAGCTGGATTTATTTATGAGATTGAGCATACTGAATGGGTATCCCCCATTGAAGTGGTGCCCGAAAAGAATTGAAAATTGCGAGTGTGTATTAACCTTAAAAAATTAATGCTGCTACAATCAGATATAGTTATCCACTTCCAATCACCGAACATTTATTGGAGCGTGTTGCAGGCAAGGAAGTTTATAGCTTCCTTGATGGATTTTCAGGTTACAATCAAGTAGCCATTGCCCCAGAAGATCAACATAAAATAGCTTTTGCCACAGAGTGGGGGATCTTTGCATTTCGGGTGATGCCATTTGGCCTCACCAATGCACCTGCAACCTTTCAACGGCTCATGTGCCATGTCTTCAAAGAGTTCTTGCGAAAGAGCTTAGAAGTATATGTGGATGATTTATGTGCTCATTCCCAAGAGCGAAGATACCACATCCCTGAGCTCAGACAGATCTTCAACAAGTGTAGAGAATATCGAGTGTGTCTGAACCCAGAGAAGTGTGTGTTCATGGTACGTCAAGGTAAAAGTTTAGGTCACATTGTCTCTAAGAACGGAATATCAAGAGATGGGGACAAGGTAAAAGCCATAGCGGAGTTGCCGAGGCCAAGGAATGTTAAAGAGGTACAAGCCTTCATGGACCATTGTGGATATTACCGTAGGCTCATTCACATGTATGCAATCATAGCTAAACCTCTTTATGCCTTGTTGACAAATTTTGAGTGGAACGATGAATGCGAAAAGTCCTTCAATGAGCTGAAGAGACGCTTGTGCACAACACCAATACTGACCACTCCTCATTGGAATAAGCCATTCCATGTACACATGGATGCATCCAATTATGCAATAGGATGTGTGCTGTCACAACCAACTGGTGAAGGGAATTTAGATTTGCCTATAGCATATGCTAGCAGGCAATTGAATGTTGCTGAACGAAATTACACCACAGCCGAAAGAGAAGGTTTAGGCATGGTATATGTTGTGAAGAAGTTTAGACACTATCTATTGGCCAACAAGTTTAAATTTTTCACTGATCATCAAGCTTTACTATACTTGGTCAATAAACCTTGCAATACAGGACGCTTAGTAAGATGGTTCCTCTTACTAATGGAATATGACTTTGAAGTGGTTGTTAGGAAAGGTAAGACCCATCTCAGAGCGGATCATCTTTCTCGCATCACCTCAGGCGAGTCACCGCAAGGAGTGTCTGATGAATTGCCCGACGCTTATTTGTTCAATCTAGAAGTCATTCCTAAATGGGCAAATAAGTTGGTATGAGTCCTAACCTTCAGATCCGCAAGTAAGAATGTAAAAACAAAAAAAAATGAAATTGTAAAATCACAAAAATATCAAATATTGGCAGGAAGCATGTATAAACAAGATACGGAAGGTGTTCTAGCTTGTTGTGTCGAGGACGATGAACATAGTACTTGGTTACAACAAGCCCATGAAGGATTTCTAGGGAAAGAACTATTCTAAACAACGAACACTGCAGAATCTTAAACGTTTAGGAGTGTATTGGCCTAGTGTGGACAAAGAAATTCATGAGTGGATTAAGAATTGTCCAATGTGCAAAGAGAGACCCCCCGTGGAGCATGCCACCCTTTATCATGTGTCATTAATTCCAGACTGGAGTGCTCCATTGGTAGAATTCATGAGATCAGGAACCTTACCCAAGGAAGCTAGTCTAGCAAGGAAACGAAGCATGGAGCAAGAGGCTAAAGACTACGCCTTCGTAGGAGACAACCTATATAGGAGAGGAAAAGATGGTTACTTAAGATTGTGCGTTCACGAATCAGACTACTTGAAAGTCTTAGAAACTACCCATAGCAGTGTCGCAGGTGGACATTTTGGTCTTGATCGAGTAATTAAGACTATTCTATTCTCACGACTTTGGTGGCCCACTCTTCATATGGATGCACATACCTATGTGAAGAAATGTGACACATGCCAACGTGCCCAATATCCAATTAGAAAAGATGAGATGCCTTTGAGGCCAATGATGGGAGGACGTGCATTCTCGAAGTGGGGCATAGACTTTGTTGGTCCTATTAACCTCCCAGCTAGAAACTCCCATGCAGAATACATTATTGTAGCCACGGACTACCTTACAAAGTGGGTAGAAGTCAAAGCCACAACGAAGAATGATGCTCAAACAACGACAGAGTTCTTATTTGAGAATGTGTTCACGAGATACGAATTACCAATAGAGTTAGTAAGTGACAGAGGCACATACTTCTTGAATGAAGTAATCGAAAATCTTCTCCAAGAATTCTTGGTGATACATAAGAAGTCTGTCCCCTATCATCCAGAAGCTAACGGACAAGCTGAGAGCACAAACAAGATCCTATGTAATGTATTGAAAAAACTAGTAAATAACAAACGCTCTGATTGGGACAAACAACTTCATCATGTTGTTTGGGCCTACAGAGTTGCCTATAAAACAGTACTCAATGCCACCCCATTTCAGATAGTCTCCGGACAAAATGCTGTGCTACCTTTGGACTTTCTAATCCCAACTTTAAAAGTAGCACAAGATCATGATTGGAATGGACACGAGTTATCCTCGAGGATCTTTGATTTAGAATGCTTAGGTGAGACAAGGCTATGAGCAGCGGCAGGCATCTATGCTGCAAAGAAACGGCAAAAGGTATACTTCGATGCACACATCAAAGATAAAGGTGTGAAAGAAGGAGACCTAGTGTTGGTTTATACATTAAAGCAACATGCCCGTAAATTGGAAAAAAGAGGATATGTAAAATATTTTATTGATGCTAACACCTTTCTTCTTGTCTTGTTCCAAAAAAAAAAACAAAAAAACAAAATGGGATTGTGTGTTTGACGAATCCCCAATGTGAACCATCAACAACGGAAGACAAACTGATGGTCAATCATCATGATGGAAGTACAACACGAAGAGTTAAAGATCGATGGAATTTTCATCATGGTAAGAATTGTATGCTTCAACAACAACATAACCATGATCAATTAGGAAACCTCTTCGTCGGCTTACCCTTGAGTACCTAGCTCAAGACCCAACTTCTTGCACCATAATTCTTCCAATGCATTTCCCAAGTATGCATGCATAGGGCTACATTACAGAGCCGTGCACAAGGCACATTCTTCTTCTAACCCATACACTAATGCACTTACCCATCAGTCATTATGGGTCACAAGTACTTGGTATGGCAACTAGGGAAGCCATCTTTGGAAGAACCAGAGGACATCACGGCGAAAACAACCAGAGCCAGGAAGCAATCCACCACAAGAGTTGCTCATAATCAACATTGAAACCTCTTTTGAGTAGCTCACAATTTTTGAAAGCTCACAAAGACACCATCCAATTGGAATACACGGACGAAGTCCATACAAAGGTCGCAATGACAAAATGATGAACTTGAGAACTGCCCAAGCTACAATGGGAAGATGAACCGCTCCTACTGATACATGAAGGACACTACCTCTCAATGTACTACATGGAACAACCACTACAACAAGGGTCTGTCAGGGACGACAGACTCAAGAGGGGGGGGAGTGTTGAAGCTCAAGGTCAAGGACAAAGCATGGAAGTGCATCAAAGAAGTGGACACACAAGAAGAAGGAGCAAGTAGGGAGCTCCAAGAATCACATGTCAAATTTTCAGAAGAAATCCCTATAAAAATAGTGATTTTTATCACTAAAAATAATTGTAAATACCATTTTCTATTTTTACAACTCCATTTTGTTCAAGCCAAGGAGTCCTTGAGCTTGAGGAGTATTAGATGTATCATACTACCAATTTTCATAATTTTTAGATTCCGTTTGAGCCCCTAAATAAGCCCTAGAACCTAATCTTTAACTAGGCCGGACACTAGGTCTGGACAGGGCCAAAACCACTCAAAAACTATAAAAAGGGCTGGAGAGCTCATTTTTGGGTTAGCTTGTTGTAGATTTCAGCTTTGTAAGAGGTTTCTATTGTAATCGAAGCTTTCCATTGTTCCACTCTTTGCTCTTACCTTGTGCGCGTGTGTGTGTATGTGTGTGCATGCTTGTGTGCTTTCACTCACGCACTTGTGCCATCACTTGCTCACGGTCTTCATACTGGTCCTCACGTCTCCACGGATTGACATTTATGAGGTGTATCTCCTCACGTTGGTACTCACCATTGTGCTAGAGTGACAGCTTGATACCTGGGCAATGCATAAACCTAATCATCTATGGGACAACAAACTAAATATATGATCGAGTAATGCATAACTAAATCAAGCATCCAATAGCAACTTCAACATCATGAAGACTCAACCATAAACCTGTTTCCATAGGAGTGGCAATAGGTTTGGAATCTTCAAGGCCAAAATGCTGCAATAATTTGTCAATATATTTTGTTTGACATAAAGCTATTCTGCCATCAACTTGCATAAACGGAATGCCTAAATAATGATGCAAATGCCCCAAATCTGACATCTCAAATGAGGCATGTAAATCAGCCTTAAAATCAGCAATATGCTTCTCATGAGGACTAGTGAGAAGCCTATCATCAACATAGACAACAATGATCAGAAGCACATCATTTGCATGCTTAACATATAAGGTGCTCTCAGTTGGGCTATTCTCAAAACCATGTGCAATCAAATAGGCATGTATCTTTTCATACCAAACACGAGGTGATTGCTTCAAACCATATAATGCCTTTTTCAACCTGCACACTTTGTTTTCATGCCCTTTTTGCACAAACCCATGGGGCTGAAAAGCATATTTCATACCAAACACGAGGTGATTGCTTCAAACCATATAATGTCTTTTTCAACCTGCACACTTTGTTTTCATGCCCTTCTTTTGGCTATAACTTGAGCATCTGACCTCCAAACTCTACGTTTCTTCTTGCTATGGCAAGCTCTTTTAGAGCTCTTTCCATAGAGTGACTAGAAGATCGGGTTTTGGGCTTCAATACCCACCATCTTCATAATTTTGGAGTTTGTCATTCATCCTTCAACAACTCTCTTTCAAGCTTTGTTTTGAAGCATCGACTCTTGGAGGAGTATTGGCTCACTATTTCGACGAAGGGTGGATAAAATTCAGCACTTGCACACACCTACAAGTTATTTTTTGAACCTCAAGATAAGGCTCTTTATATGCATGGTTGCTCTCTTTTTGCATCAAATTGCATATAGGACATGCAAAATTTTGCATATTACCGAGACGAGACACGTAGTTTTGACATGGATTCGTCTTCTGCATGTATTCTTCTTTGCAGGGAAAGGTAAGTATTTTTTTATTGCAAGTTAGCAAGGAGAAAAATCTAAAATTGTCACGGTGTGTAATCCCCTTTCGGTCTCTTTGTAGATAGATTGTGCCTGTCAGCACCAATATCATGAAAAGTACTTGCCATAATTTTTTTAATTTTCAAAATTATGTCATTATGCTGTCAAATTTTTTAGAAAATTAGTATGCATATGCATTCAAGCATAAATTCATGGTTAGTAAATAAACTGCTACCAATCATTCATGGTTTTCCGAAAGTTATTTTATCATATCGAGATATTCATTTTTGTAATCACTTTTAGATTGCATTTAGATTCCAAAATAGACTTAAACCCTGCATATCATTCACATTCACATTGAATTCCAGTTTTCCAGTTCCATGCATGTGTTTTTACATAGAACATGCTTATGATTGTTCAGTGATGGGACATGTCAGTGACGTATAAAAAGAGGCAACAAAGTTTCATACACATCTTTGGAGTTAATTGATGTCTCCTTTGTACATGAAAGTAAGGGTTGAATTGCATCTTCCACAAAAACAACATCAAGGCTAACCAAAATGTGTTTAGTCTATGAATGATATAGCTGATAGCCTTTGGTTTCAAAATTATAACCAACAAAAATACATTTCACAACTTTATCATCCAATTCCATGTGTTGTTGTTCATGCACTAATGCATATGCCAGATAACCAAGGACATGTAGGTTAGCAATAGATGGATTGCAACCATCACAAGCCTCATATGGAGTGATAGATTGTAATGCTTTAGTGGGACACCTGCTAAGTACATATGCTACGGACATAACAGCCTCAAGCCAAAAACTATGTGGTAAACCTGAGTCTTACCACACACCTCACCATCTCCATGAGTGACATGTTCTACCTTTTAGCAACTCCATTATTTTGAGGTGTATATGGAATAATACACTGATGTTTTATCCCACGTTCAGCCAAAAATGCATTAAATTCCAAAGACATATATTCCCCCCTGATCAAAATGGGGGGTGCCTATTTTACATGCTGACAAATTTAACGTCAAAACCAAAAACTATGTGAAGCGCATAAACACGTCGAACTTTGCTTTCAATGGATATACCCATGCATGCCTGGCAAAATCATCAATGAAAGTCATGAAGTAAAGATAGTTCCCAAAAGAAGGTGTTTGCATAGGACCACAAACATCACTATGAACAAGCTCCAATTTTTTAGTAGCTCATACTGAACCATCTTTTGTAAATGAGGAATGCTGCATTTTTCCCAAAATACATCCTTCACAAACAAATTTACCATGTGCCTCAAGTTTTGGTATAGAGGACACCATTTCAAATCTCTGCAGGCATAGCAAACTAGCAAAATTCAGATGACCAAAGCGTGCATGCCAAAGCTTTGCATCTGACATAGCCTAAGAATCTTGAATTGCAAATGTTGAATCATTCAAAGATTTTGCATAATTTATGAGCTTATACAACCCACAATATAAAATGCTAGAAGCAATAATGATATCACCATTTGAGAGACCATGAACTATACATATGTCATCAACAAAATTCACAACCAAGCCGATCTTGGATAATGATAAAATTGATAACATATTTTTCTTGAACCCTAATACAAATAAAGTTTTTTTACAAAATAGTTTTTGCTTTTTTGTTTTCTTCTCAATTTTGTCATCCTTCTTTGATTGTGTAGAACAAGAATATTTTTGCTCACTAGTAGAAGAGCTCCATTTACCTTTGCCCTTTTGATTAGCCAGGAAAGCTTGATTTCCAACATGCATGATGGACCTGTTCTGCCTAGACTGATCTTCCTACAATAGAATAGAGAATAAATCCTCAAATGTAAATGCATTTGGATTTCCTTTCATCATCAATCAAAGAGGAGAAGCAAAACTTTGATATGAATCTGGAAGACCATTCAGAATAGTCTGCACAAGTGAACTCTCAAGAAAGACTTCATCAACAAAAATCAACTGCTCCTTCAAGTCTTTGACCTTTGTCAAAAAACTATCCGTGGAATCTCCTTCATTCATGTGCTCACTCTCCAACTGTTTTTGAAGGTAAGCAATAGGAGCCTCATTCCTTGCCTCGTATAAAGTGGTAAGTGTATCCCAAGCATCCTTTGTTGTTTTGCAAGAGTGTATTAAGGAATAATGGCACCTTTGATAGACAAGGCTACCAATGCATGTGCTTGAGCATTTCTATTTCCCACAAGCTCCAAAATCAGCTATGTTCTACCAACAAGAAGGTGACAAAAGTGAGGTTTTCAAAATTTTCCATAAACTCAGGGACACAAAATGAAAGGGTTTAAGTGAATCTTGAGGGAAACAAAGGCATACATATTTATTGTTGGCTATGGATATGGGATGAGGGCATTGGGACTAGGTGAAATACTCTTGGAACATCCATTTTCCATCTTTCAAAGTGGCCAATCCATGAAGATTTGCACTTCACCTTTTCACATCAGCATACCCATCTTCTTCTACCCATAGCTTGACAACCTAGCCTTTGACTGAAGAGATTCTTGTCAGATTATGAAGCTACTCCTAAGCTTCACTTAGAATCAATTGACACTTGATTTGGAGATATTTCACTCTACCAAAATCCTTTTATAGCACTTCAATTCATGCTAGACAAGCACTCTTCGGCCTAGTTGTTTATTGTTTGGCATCAAAATCAACTTTTTTCACTTGGCATGGCATTGTAGCTTTCATTTGCAAATGATACACCACACATATTTGACTGTGAGGACTAGGGAGGAGCAATAGTGGATCATTTTTGCTCAATTTTCATAATTTGGGCTATTGTCACACACTTTTGACATCATTTTTATTGGTTTTTGGTGCTAAGGCCCCTCTTGAGCCAAGTGTACATTTTGATTTTTTGTTTGGGCCTAGCAAGGATTGCAAATCTTGAAGCTTCTAAGATCACTTCAATTCCACTTTGGAAGGCTTCAAATTTATCAGCAAAGTGCTCTTCTATTTTTTCTCTCTTTCTTGCTTATAGAGTTTACTTCCATGGCACGTAAACACTCTAGTTAGTAAACAGGGGGAGTAAAACATGGATGTTAAGGGTGAGCAACCTTTAGGGCATATTTCTCCACCTATAGAGAAACAAATAGACGAAGTAGATCATAGGATGGAAGAAGTAGAACAAGATCAAGAATTAGAGCAAAACATAGAGCAAAAAGAACAACAAGAAGAGGAATGATCTTATGTAGAGCTTCACAATGAGTTGTTACACAAAAAATTCACCGAGCTCAAGGAACAAACTCTTAAGTTAGAGAGAGACATTGGTAACATGATTCTCTCATAGAATAACTTAAGTATCAGATGATCTCACTACAGACTCATGTAGTCTCCCAAGTTGAGATGGCTACAAAGGATATCCCTTTTCTTGGCAAACATAAAGGAGGGAGTTCTAGGGAAACTCCCCTCGTGAAAGATCTCAAGCCACCAACCTTTTTGGGCGATGACCGTGAGAGAAATAAGGATGTAGTCTACATTTTCTTGCAAAAGTGGAATGACCTACATCATCTAAAGAGCACCCCACTTGATTATAGTGTGCTAGAAGCCACTCTTGCTTGGCCCGCATGCTTATAAGTGGTGGGCGAGTCTCAAGGAGGCGAATTCCATCCCTACGGACTGGACTAAATTTCAAACTCTTTTCTTGAAAGAGTTTCTTCCTAAGAATGAGGAAGAGAGGAACTTTGATGAGTGGGACAAGATCATTCAGAGAGGTAGTCCTTTGTCGGTGTACATATCCCACTATAGGGGGATCATACTGAAGCTTAATGGGCTAGATGATTCTTAGAATACTAGAGGTTTTGTTAGGGGCTTAGACAAAGCCATTAAGATAAAGGTAAAAAGGAATACACCTAAGACTTCTGAGGAGGTGACCAAGTATGCTCAAATTTATGAGGATCATAAACAACCTCAATATACTCCTAGGAGACAGATCAAACCCTCAAACCTCTTAATACGACCAAGGTCAAGAAGAAAGTATCGATGGGGAAAAAAATCTTTATTAAGAAGCAAAGATCACAAGGGCCTAAGTTACCTACTGAGCAGTATGAAAGGGCCAAGAGGGAAAACTTGTGTTTTAGGTGCCTATCTCATAGCCATGCACAGTGGAGCTGTCCACTCAAGAAGGGGGAAGAAAAAAAAGGACCAGAGAGTAGTAAGACCTTTGATAAGGGCAAAAAGGTGATTCATCCAATGCACACACTTCCCATTCATGACAGCTCTAGCTGCAAGGGACTGCAAGTGATGCACCAGGACATTGAGCACACATCTTGTTTCACATAGGCATTGTGGTCACCTCATTTTGGACCACATTGTTGGAGCAAGTCTATGACAAGCCTAAGTATTGGCTTGAGTCCCACAAAGTCATAAAAGAAGCTTCAAAATGAAGACTATGTAAAGTTCACTTGTGAACTACCTCTTGTAACTTTTGAAGATTTTTACTTAATGTAAAAGTGAAAGAATCTTAAGTGGTTGAGTCCACATGATCAAAAAGGGAAAGAGGAGCCACGAATTCGTGATTTGTGGTAGGTAGAGAATCAAATCAATCATTGATTGATTGGAGAGTGATCGAGGGAAGTTAGCCTCCCAAACTCAACTATAAATAGATGGCAGTTTTAGCCGTGGTTAGAGAGACCTATGTGAAGACCTCGAAGAGCTGAGCTTTATTCCATATCAAGGTGTGATTACAAGGCACGAATATGTATCAGTAAGTCCATTGTATTGTACAAGCAATATACTTTCATTTTCATGATCATTTGGGTTCATATTTCCATGTTCTTGTGAAGTGTACTACTCACTGCCATTACTCTCAGTTTTCTCAGCCAGATTGCAGAGATGTTTTCTCTGAGCTTGGTGCATCATTTTCAGTGATTTAACTTGGTAAAGTTAGATATATAAGTCTACTATATGCTCACATATTTTCATGTCATTTGGATGTTGCAATCTTCAGTTATGGTCAATTGAAGTCAACCCTGTCTGTCATTTTCACTTCTCTATCAGGTACCCGACTTTTTTACTCATCTTATCAGAGCTATTTCTCAGTGGTTACTTATCCAAATTCAATGATTTAAAGCGTGTGGGATTCAGCTTACTGTCTTGTATAACCATACAAATTTTCATAATCATTGGATTTCTAAATTTTGAGTTTTGTTCATTTTTCTGCTCACTGGTCTCAAACTGTAGCAGCCCGTGAAAATCGGGATGATGTCATCACTTGTTAAAACTCATTCTCAGTGTGTGATTTATTATTTCTGATGAGATTACTCTTGAAAGTTAGCTCTTTAAGTTAACTAAACTTCCCCAAGAGGAATTAAGCTAATTGCTGCTGTGCTCAGAGAATTATGCAAAACACTAGACAGGTGTATGAACCAAATTAGCAAGTTTTTCACCTCTGAGCTAACTCCAACTCATCTGTTTTGATCTATCTTTTTGAGAGTGATCTTCCAAGGTACATAGGGTGTCTAATACATCCATTGGCAAGCTAAAAGGGCCCACCATATACTCCTGGAGTTCAATTGGCTGGTGTAGATCAAGGATTTTGCAACACCTCTTCATCTTCAAGCACATACCTATCCATCTCTTCACACACATGAACTAGTTAAACTTCATGGTAGTGTGTATGGGACTAGGGAGCAAGTTCGGTCTAGGTAATTGTGGATAGGTTAACCAAAATGACTAGGTTTATTCTTACATCTACTATAGTGAAGACACATGAGTTGGCTAGATTGTTTGTAGAGCAGTTATATGGTCTTATTCCTTTAGACATGGTTTCTAATCGGGATAGGAAATTTACTAGACAATTTTGGAGAGCGGTCTTCAAAAGGTTGGATATGGCACTTGACATGAGTATGATTGAGCATCCACAATTGGATGGGCAAACAAAGAGGGTTAACAAAATCCTAGAGGATATGCTAGAACTCTTCCACTGGACACAATCCATTTATGCTTATGTATGGGTTTCAAAGAAGAGCTCCTTCTGTAGTAGGATTGCAAAATGAGAAAGTTCAACCTGCAAAGGACTTCTTAGAAGAGATGAACAATATGATTAGACTTGCTAAGGACAACAATAGGAGATCTCAAGATAGGGCTAGAGCCTATGCTGAGCCTCAATGGAGAGACATCAACCTTGAGATTACCAACACTAGATGATTGAAGGAAAAGAACAACAAGCATGTCCGCAACTGAATGAAGAACAATCCACGTCATTCTCTAGTAAGAGTTGGAATAGAGTGGATTTAGAAAAGCTAGCATACTCTAATAGAAGTTGTGGGGGTAATCGAGGCACTCAAATTCCTAATGAAGTTCCCCCCAACCCATTACGACTTGATAAGGGCCTTAATCCAATGTTATCATGGCCAAATCATTCAAATCTCTATTCCCCCCAATGTCTCTAGTTGATCCATGCTTCGCAAACACATGTCTCCACCACCACCACTGCGACCACCTTGCTAGGACACCTCTCATCCCTCCACTTTCCTTCACCATGTCTATTTTCCAAGAGTTACAATTGATATTTGAAACACCAACTCAAACTCCATCCCGTTTCCATGTACCCCTTTCATCCCCACCTCACTTCTCTTGTAGAACTACAAGTGCAACTGCACAAGGCCTTGTATTTGAGTCCCAAATACATCCACCCCTTCCATTACTTCCTCAACCATTCCCCCCTCCAACCTTACCATAGCTCCCATTCAACCACCCATCTCCCCTTTCACTCCCATCTTTTTTAGCACCATTAAAGCTAGTGTCCACCTCTATAAATCCATAGGTGAACATAATGTCCTCCATCTAAACTAGATAGAAGAAAGAACTTGACAAGATCTTGTAGTATGAGATTACAAGATGAAAAGACTACATGTCTAGTAACTAGAGTAGACATGACTAGAACAAGGACCTAGACAAGAAAAAGATGTGGAACTTGGAGATTATGAATCCTTGATCTCGCAATATTGGCATCGACAAAGACTAAGGATATATGTGGCCAAGCCCTCGTTATATAGGTGTTCAATGGTGGTGGCATCAAGATGGTTAAAAATTGATGCATTTGAAGACACAAGTCATCAAAAGGTTACTTCAAAAGTATCCTCATACACAAAGGACTCCAAAAGGTATTATTCTTTATCCTTTAAGCTCACAGGTTGTAGCAGAAGGAAAGGAGTATGGCAGATCATATCTCCATTGACAAATTGGACAGAGATAATTACCCCGCATGGGTAATGAGAATGGAAGCCTTACTTATGAGTAAGGATCTCATGATATATGTTATAGGTGAAGAAGAGAAGCCAGTATTTGAAGATGAAATCCGACCAAAGAAAGAAGAACTAGATGCTTTAAAGCATTGGCAGAAGAAGGATGCTAGTGCAAAAGCCTACATCTACAATACAATCTCTGATCATTTGCTACCACACATCAGAGGATTAGAATCATCTGAAGATATATGGAATGCATTGGAGTATCATTTCCAAAGTACCACTAAAGCGAGGAAAGCAAGTCTATGGTCAGAGTTTACAACATTCAAGAAGAAGCCAAGTCAAAGTATTAGTGATTATGTCACTAAGATGAAGGATCTAGCAGATAGTCTTGGATCCATAGATGAAGATGTTGAAGATCACAGATTGATTGCTCAACTACTTGCAGGTTTGAGAGGGGATGAAAGGTGGAAACCTTTTGTCTTATCAACAGAACTTTCATTAAATCATTATGTTCCGTATTTGAACCAGTTGCTTGGTTTGATGCTCACATTTGAGCAAGACTTGAAGGGAGATGGAGATAAAGGTCAAAGTTTTGCAATGTACATGAAGAACAAGAAGAAAGGAGATAAAGGTAAAGCAAAGGATGAAGAAGAGTCGAGTTCTCAAGTTTATTATGCAGGAGGTAAAGGCACTGGCAGAGGAAGAGCAAGAGGTTTTGGAAGAGGTAGAGGTAATCAAAATAACAAAAAGAAGGCTTGTTGGATCTGTGGATTGAGTAATCATTTGGCTCATGACTGTTGGCACAATCAGCAAGGATCAAATCAAAATCAGAATAACAATAGCAGAGGTCGAGGTGGAAGATATCAAAGTAATTTTCAAAGAGGTAGACAAAGTCAAAGAGGAGACTATGGTAGAGGTGGAGGAAGAAGTTGGGGACAGAATCAATCCTACAACACCACCTACTACAACTATGCAAATGACACACAAAATGAAATTCATACATCATTGATGATGAATTCAATTAGCACATCAGATAAAGAAGATCTAAAGGTATTTTACATTGACTCTGGATGTTCTAATCATTTGTCAAGAAACATAGAATTGATGTCAGAATTGGAAAAAGGCATTTCTAGTCACACAGTTCAAACAGGTGATAATACAAGACATAGTGTACATTCAATTGGAAAAGTGAAATGCAAGAGTGGAGCAGATTTGCTAACCAATGTTTTGTATGTTCCTACAATACCTAAAAACTTGATTAGTGTGGGACAGATAGTTGAAAAAGGTTTTCAAGTCAGGTTTACAAATGAAGGATTATTTGTTGAAGATCCAGAGAATGGATATAATCAGATTGTCTTTGGTAAGAAAGAAGGTAGACTCTTTACTTTAAGAGTACAAGGGAACATTGGTCAAGCTTTGCTCACACATGGTGAAGGAGTGATTACAGGACTTGATCTCTGGCATAAGAGATTAGGTCATTTCAATGAAAGAGGAATTAAAGCTATGGTTGCTAATCAGTCCGTATTAGGATTACCAAATGTGCAGAGTCAACATATGGTTTATAAATGTGAAGCATGTCAAATGGGAAAAGCACACAGGTTACCATTTCAAAAGAAAGGATTCAAACATGATGGATTACTAGAGCTCATTCATACAGATGTATGGGGACCAACAAAAGAAGGATCTATCAGTGGCTCAAGGTATTATGTTCTTTTTATTGATGATGCTACAAGATGGATAACTTTATATGTTTTGAAGGAAAGATCAGAAGTGCTTGGAGTTTTCAAGCATTTTCCTGCATATGCGGAGAGAGTCACAGGTCAAAAGCTTAAGAGACTAAGGTCTGATGGAGGGGGAGAATACTTCTCCCAAGAGTTCAATGATTATCTTTGGAATGCAGGTATTAAGAGAGAAATAACCTGCAGGTATACACCACAACAAAATGGTGTAGCAGAAAGAAGGAACAGGACTTTGGTTGAGTTTGCTAGAGCTATGCTAAAGAAGAAGAATTGTCCAAATTATCTTTGGGTTGAGGCTATAAATACAACTACATATCTTGTGAATAGATTACCATGTGCAGCTCTCAATGGAATAACTCCATATGAAGCTTGGTGGGGTAAGAAACCAACACTAGATCATTGTAAAGTGTTTGGATCAATTGCATATGCTTATGTGCCATCACAACTTAGACATAAACTTGAACCAAAGGCAGAAAAATATGTGTTCATTGGTTATGATGAAAAGCAGATGGGTTACAGGTTGTGGAATCCTTTAACCAAACAATTTCTTGTTTCAAGAGATGTTACATTTGATGAACAGAAAAGTTGGTATGCAGATCAAAATCATACAGCTGAAGAATTTGAAGAAGAGGTAAGAAGATGTGAGAAAGGAAAATCAATTGTGCAGGTGAATAGAGATGAAGACTATATGCAAGCAAGTACATCCAGAAGTGGATTAACAAGAAGGAATGAAGAAGCTCCTATATTTGATGAAGAAGTGTATCCAGACACTTATGAAGAATGTGAACCAAGAAGGTCAAGCAGGACTAGAAGACAACCAGAAAGGTATTCTTATGATACTTCTTACATAACTCAGAAGAATTATGCTTACATGGTCAAAGATGATGAAGAACCTCAGAACTATGATGAAGCTAAAGGTAAGAAGCAATGGGAAGAAGCAATGAAGGAAGAGTTCAATGCATTAGAGGAGAACAAGACATGGGAACTTGTTCCTAAACCAAATGGTAAGAAAGTAATTGGAAATAAATGGGTTTATAAAGTGAAGAAGCTTGCAGATGGAAGTATAACCAGATACAAAGCTAGACTAGTGGTGAAAGGCTATGCCCAAACCTATGGCATAGATTATGATGAGACATTCAGTCCTGTAGCTAAGATGTCAACTATAAGGACAATCATTGCTATTGCAGCTTCAAAAGGATGGACCCTAAGTCAATTGGATATAAAGAATTGTTAAGTGTTAAAATGTTAAACCGCCTCGTTCTAACTATCAGAAGGGCATTTAACCGACTCTAGGGGGGTTCTTGGGAGTGGTAGGGGTCTGTTAGACAGAGGCCCTATACTTAATTCCCAAAATAACTGATATCTACTGTCCTTAAACAGTATCGACACAGTCTTAGCTCAGTTACCAGTAGCAACTAGACTATACCAAACTTATCGGTACCTTGGTTTCGAATTACTTCAAGCTAACATCCTACTGTAACAGTACAGTAACCCATCCTTCATCAAGACAATGCTCAGAGTCAAGCAACCGCATCACAGACGGTATCTACGGGTTCAACTTACAGTATGAAGACTATCACACACTGGAATTACCCTTAACCCTAGGTAATTTCTCACCGTACCAGTGCAGATCGAGATCAGCACTACTTCTGCACAACGCTCTAGAGAAGATTTCTACAGCCACACAGATTTAGCAGTTCAACAAGGAGACGAACACTACGTCGTACAACTTAACAGACAATTCGTCATAACGATCCACAGTAACTCTTCCAGACAACGATTCAACGTCTTACTGAATGGATTAAATTCACCGGGTAACCGAGATTGACAGATAACAACACAGAACACCACAGAGTACGCAAAACTCAGAGAAGACGCAATACCGCAACACTTAATATTCACTGCGCAAACTCAATCAAGAAAGAATAACACAGCTACACACGACGACCCAGAGTACTCAGAAACTAAACAACACACACTGCTGCAACATTCAAACAGACAACCAGACGAATAGTCTGGTGATAACACGAGAATTAGACCAAAAATTCCCCCCGCTCTCCACGCCCCGGAGCACTTCTTTTCATTGTTTTATAAAGATTTACAAATATGCGCGTAACTACTTTTCGCGCGTGTCTTACAAAGATTTCCGTTACACCTGTCCCACTCCTGCGGCCGACTAACAAAATGCATTCTTGAATGGATACATATCAGATGAGGTATACATGGAACAACCTCAAGGGTTTATAGATTCCACGTATCCAAATTTTGTTTGCAGGTTGAGAAGAGCATTGTATGGATTGAAGCAAGCTCCAAGAGCATGGAACTATAGATTTGTGAAGTATCTCAATGATCTTGGATATCAAAGTTCAAAAGCAGATCCAAGTCTACTCATCAAAAGAACAGAGGAAGGTACAATCTTCATTTGTATTTATGTAGATGACATTATAATCACAGGTACTTCAGATGAAGGAATCAAGGAGGTAAAGAGATTACTTGAAAAAGAATTCAAGATCAGTGATCTAGGAAAGTTATCATACTTTCTTGGTATGGAAGTCACCTATACAGATCATGGCATATTTGTGTCACAAGAAAGGTATCTTCTGAATCTATTGAAGAAGTTTGATATGGAAAATTGCAGAGAAGCTTCAACTCCACTTGAAGTTAATCACAAGCTCTGTAAATATGATGGTGCAGAATACAAAGATATGAGGAAGTATCAATCTCTTGTGGGTAGTTTGATTTATGCTACACTAACAAGACCTGATCTTAGTTATGCAGTGGGAGTTTTGTCACAATTCATGCATTGTCCAAAGGACCCACATTGGATTGCAGGTCAAAGAGTTCTCAGATATATCAAAGGAACTATAAAGGAAGGATTATATTATCCTTTTACATCAGATTTGAAGTTGAGAGCCTATAGTGACTCAGACTGGGCAGGTAATCAGGATGACAGAAGATCAACTCATGGTTACATGATATACATTGGTGATAAGCTTGTAAGTTGGTGTTCAAAGAAACAACATACAGTAGCATTATCATCAGCTGAAGCTGAGTACAAAGGACTTGTGGAAGCAGCTAAGGAGGTCATATGGATGCAGACATTGTTCAAAAGCTTGGGCATTGATCAAGGTACACCTACAATACATGGAGATAATATGAGTTCACTTTATCTTGCAGCAAATCCAGTTTTTCATGCAAGGACAAAGCACATAGAGATACAGTATCATTTTCTTAGAGAAAAGGTAATGGCGAAGGAGATTGAAGTGGAGTACATTTCTACTAAAGATCAGTTAGCAGACATAATGACAAAGAGCTTGGATGGTGTGAAGACTAACAGATTCAAAAGCATGGCAGGAGTAAAAGAAAAGAAGATGATATGAAGAAACAGAGAATGTCAAATAGTGATTGAGGGGGAGCTGTTGGAGAAACAATCACTAATTGGACATATATTTGAGGGTCAAAGCTTTAGAAGAAAATCACATGCCTATGTGAAGGGACAATTTCACAAGTGTATTATATTTGTAAAGTTAGTCCACTTTAGTTCTTGAAGTTTTTTAAAAAGTCACGAGATAGAGAAAAACTATATAAGTTAGTTTGTATCAACTGACGCGATGTGAAGAG
>CM035427.1:140217232-140257232 GCA_020310875.1 Ceratopteris richardii | reverse complement strand
TTCGATGCAAATTTCTACTTTATTTACAAAAGGGAAAGATTACTTTAGTTACAAACAAGGGCTTTCAATAGTGACCATTATTTAAGATTGAAATAAAATCAAACCTTCACATGGGTTCTTATTTATAAGAAATATATGAAAAATAAAATATTTCTACTCACACTAAATGCATCCAAATATTTCCATGACCTCACGCACCCTCATGCACTAAATCAAAACGTAAATCACATTAAAACCTCAGTAAAATAATCTCCAATAATTCAACATTCCATAAGTGATATACATAACTCTTTTCATATTAGTCTATGAAAACCATTTAATGGCTCTCTACCTTTCACTTCCATTCTTGAAAAACCTCCTTTGCTTGAACAAGATTTTAGAATCTTGATTATGGAGAAACTAATCAATCATAATTTAACCAATACTTAGTGGACCCATAAGACTTAATTGACTCTATAAGAAAATAACATCACAACGAAATTGACCAACAGACAAAGTCGAGCGAAAAATGCAGACAAAGATAGATGGAGCTGAGAGATAGAGAACTCAAATTCTCAAATTGTCAAGAGTGATGTAGCTACAACGATGGTGTTGTCCACCCGTGTGCTCCCAATATGGAGCTTAAATGGTGATCTAGACAAACTCTAGATGAAGGTCTTACTAGTGCACAATACTATGTAAGTCTCAACCTGGGCCATGCTTATATAGCTTTTACAAGGCGAGTTAGTATAGATAATCATAGTTGGGAGATACAAAATAGTCGACAAAATATACAATCTGACAATATCTCTAGGACTAGAAGGGGGATATGCCCCCCGGACCTATGCATCATGGGGATAGTCTGCTTGGATCCCATAGAAGTGGGAAAATCCCCCCTTTGCACTCCCCCCATTAAGCTTTTATGGGGAAACCATGTGATGCCAAAAGGCCTCTATTTTTGCCTTGAATGGCAACCCAATAACCTGAAATTTTATGTCCTACCTAAACTAATGGCTAGGCTCACAAAGATCATCTATTACCATCAATAGTCACACATAGACCTCATCTAACTTGGAAGTTGGGATTCCAAAAACTTTTGGGCTCTCTCAGTGACTTCTTCTCATAATGAGGGCCTTACAACTTAGAGCACCATGGATCATTTGTGGTCACTTGAGGGTGGAGTATTGGCTATATCTAACAGCCCCCCTCAATGTCCACCCTATGGTGAACTACCTCCTTGGTCCAATGCCAAGCTTTGGAAAGTATCAATGAAGTTTCTCTCCCCTAAGAGTCTTGATGAAGATGTCTGGTCCATTTTATTTAGTTGGACAATAGCTTATCTCCATGAGCCCCTCCTTAATCAACTGATGCACATAGTGATATTGACTTTCTATGTTCTTGGTATGTGCATGGAAAAGAGGATTCTTGGCCATGAATATGCAACTTTGGTTCTCACACTTCAACCATGTAGCCTCTTGTCCTTGTATTCCTATGTGCCAAAGGATCCTCCTCAACTATATTGCTTCACATGTTGCAACATGTGTTGCTTTGTACTCATGCTCAATAGAAGATAATGCTATAGTCGGTTGCTTCTTACTAATCCAAGAGAAAGTCCTTGATCTTAAAGAAAAGAAATATTGAGAAACTAATTTTCTGGTATCAATATCTTCTACCCAGTTTGAGTCATAGTATCGAACTAGAGATGACGCTCCTTCATAAAGAATACCATAGTCAGTGGTTCCTTTTGCAAACCTGAGTATCTGCATGCTTGACTTCCAATGAGTTTGGAAAGACTTATTAGAGAACTTGGTTACTACTCCAACAACATAAGAGATATCTGGTATAATATTGCACAAGTAGATGAGACTTCCAACTAATTTGCTATGTCTTCCAATATGCACTCGAGGTAAAGTATCTTCAATAGATAATTTTGTGTTGACCTTCATAAATGTAGAAATTTCCTTGAAATCCTCCATGTCCAATGACTTCAATATCTCACTTGCATACGCCTCCTTGAGATCTCCATTTAGGAATGCTAATTTGACATCCATGTGATAGACTGGCCATCACTTATGTGCAACCACAACTAGTACTATTCGGATAGTAGTCATTCTTGCAATCTAGGCAAATGATTCATAAAAAAAATTCAATGCCTTCAACTTATGAGTAGCCATGTGCAACAAATTTTGTTTCATACTTTTCCAAAGCACCATTAGCGTTGAACTTTAGCTTCTAGTCCCACTTGGTGCAATGACTCGATCGTTATCGGGTCAATCCACTAGCTCCCAAGTTCCATTCTTCATGACATTGTTGTATTCTGTTTTCATGGAAGCCCTCCGATTCGGATCATGGAGTGCCTCTTCCACATTGGTTGGTTTGTTTTCTTGTTCTTGAATGAGCTCGTCCATTAGGGTTGCGTTTACAATATGGGCACTTGCTCACCTCTATTTCTCTATTCTTTGTGATCGTCGTGGTCCATTTGTGATTTGTTCTAGTGACTATGGGATGGGGTTTGCAGAATCATAGAGTTGTCTCACCTAATGTGGCAATGGCTTTTCTACTTGGGTGATGACAGATTGGTGACTTTTAGAATCATCATCTAAGGATGACACTTCCTTCTCTTTTGTAGAAGGGATAGCTCTTGTGCATTATACCCTATGAAGATACATTTGATACTTTTTGGTTGAAGCTTGTTTCTCTCCCTAGCTAGAACGTGTACATAACATTCACTTCCAAATACTAGTGTAGGCCTCTTGTGGAACCTTTCCATCAAGTGTCTTGGTTTATCTTCAATTCAAGATGTAGACAACAGTGTTGACAACCTCTACCCAAAATTTATTAGGCAAACCCTTTCTCTTCAACATGCACCTTGCCATGATGGTTCCATTCTGAAGTTCTACAACACTGCTTTGTTGAGGGCTATGTGCCATTCTAAATTGATTCTTGATTCCTTTACTCTTGAAAAAATCGTAAAACTTTGTTGATATGAACTCATCACCACTATCTATCCTAAATTTCTTCATCTTCTTCCCTACTTTGGTTTCAACAAGCTAAAGCCATTCTTTAAACTTACCAAAAGCTTGAGCCTTATCAGGAAGGAAGTACACCCACATCTTCTTGCTAAAGACATCATCAAGTAGCACAAAGTAGGAAGATTCACCCAAGGCTTATGTAGGCATTTTTTTGCACAAGCCAGCATGCACCAACTCTAGAGGATAGCTTGCTCTACTCTTACTTTCTTTTGGAAATGCCTTCCTTTGTTGCTTGCCCATCATGCAAGCTTCACATTGTTCCTTCATTTTTGTAGTCGATGATAGGTGTGCAACCATACCCCTATGATGTATCTCCTTTAGTATAGGGTATCCGATGTGGCCGAATCTCTCATGCCAAATTGTGCCCTCACTTGTAGTGGCTATAAGAGGAGACAAATCATATAGGTTGTTCCTCCTTATGCAAGTCCCAACAACATTGTTGTTACTATCCATAATCTCTGCTCTTGTCTTACTGAAGGATACTTGATGACCTTGATCAATTATAGAAGCTATTGAAAGTAGATTTCATTTTGATTTGATTTATGGAACATACAACACATTTGAAATCTTTTTGACATCCCCGTTAGAGTTAATGAAAAAATTGTACCTTCACCCTCTGGGGGACATCTTGCATTGTTGCTTACCTTTATTGTGATGGGTTCCTTTAGAGGTTGTAAGGAACTAAAAAGGTCTTTTTGCTCATCATGTGATGAGAGGCACCACTATATGAGTAATCTATTCATGAATATTCATCCAAGGAGCATACCTCCTCTATCATAACAAATAAATCAAGCTCTATTTCTACAGTGTTTGCAGACTCCCTGCCCTTTCCAACTTTTGAAGCGACATTCTTCTCTTCTACCTTCTTGATGTGACAATCTTGGATTCTATGTCCTTTCTTCTTGTAGTGGAAACACTCTCCCTTGAACTCCTTTTACCACTCCTTTACTTGAGCCATAGCTCCTCCTCCATGAGTGAGGCATTGAATTCTTCAAAAATTAATGGTTGAGGTTTGATTTGAGTATTAAGATCAGTTACCAAACCATCAAACTTTGGTGGATAGATTAAAAGACAACTTCAAGCTATCTCCTCACTTGACTTTTGTACACATGCTTCCACCATTTGATCTTCTAGATTCTTTATATGAGTGATAAACACCTATGTAGTCTCCCCATCAGCAAACCTTTCTGTTGTTACCTGATTCTCCAAGTTTTAAATCTGTGTTTAATTATGAGTTTCATATTGATTTCTCAATATGTTCCATGCTTCACACACACCTTGGTAGTATGGTGAATAAGAAGCAAAACACTAACACTAGTACTTGTTTTGGAGAATGAGTTCTCCTATGGGCAACAAAAATGTGCAGTGAACCCTTGTATGTCCAGCACTTCGACAAACAGCTTCACCTTAGATAGCTTGTTGTCCACACAAGTATGCTGAAGAACTAAAGTTCACTCTTGGATTGATAACTCCCTGAATATATATCTTTTGAGAAAGATATTTGGGATAGAGAAAGTGCACACAAATATCTTTCCAACAAGCTAAAAGTCAAGTAATTTGGATGCATTTTGGTCAAGAAACTCAACTGACCAAAATAGACCACTTGAGTACACAAGTATACTAAAAAGTTGGACTTCACTCTCTGATAGATATCTACACGATAAGCTTTCCAATGAGTGTTTAAACACAAGAAATGGTTACATATACACTGAGATATGAGCTTCACAATAGAGTTGTGTACAAAATGACATGCGGCTGGAAGGAATCTATGGGAAGACAAGATGACAAAATGACTAGATCCGACTATTGGGAGCTCTTGCCTCTTTCTCTCCTTGTTTAAAACATGCTCCCACTCCACTTCTATAACCAATGAGCATGTGAAGAATTTTGTGCCTCCTTCTTAGCTCACCACTTTGCCCACTACATGCCACTGACTACAAGGCATATATTGTATCTTTTACTCATCATGAATTTGAACTAGACTTTTTTTCTTTTCTCTTCTTTTTCTTTATCTTTATATTTGGTAAATTTATCCTAGCATAGCTCATGTGAAAATGAGCTTGTACATTTATCTTCAACACTCCCCCTCAAGCTCATTTGGGATTTATCTTCAACCATGTCCTGCAAATTTATCACATCCTTGAAACCTTTGAGTTTAGAAGCATCCAAGAACTTTGTAAACATATCTGCAACCTGCTCTTTGGTTTTGATGAACTTTATCTCCACATCTTTGCTCAATACCTTCTCCCTTACATAATGGTAGTGGACCTCTATGTGCTTGCTCCTTGCATGAAACATAGGATTGCTTTCCAAGTAAATACTTGACATGTTATCACCGTATATAGGGATGGTTCCAACTTGCACTTCAAGATCAGCCAAAAGCTTTTTAATCCACATTGCTTCACATGTGGCAAATGCTAATCCTCTATATTCAACCTCCATGGATGAATGTGCAATAGTAGGTTGTTTCTTTGAGCTCCATGTGATAGGTTTGCTTCCTATCATGAACACATAACCTGAGTTTGATCTCCTATCTTCCTTTGAACCTGCCCAATCAGCATCGCTAAAGCCTTTGACCAGTAATTCTTCATCAAACTTGTAAAACAAAGCATGATTAACTGTATGCTTTATGTATCTCTCTTGGTTGAATTTAAATGTTCACTTGCCGAGGCTTGCATAAACTGAGAAAGTACACCAACAACATAAGATAAATCAAGTCTTGTAATGTTTGCATAGATTAATTATCCTACAATGCTTCTGTATGTCATTACATCTTCCAATAGTTCTCCATCATTTGAGAAAATCTTTCTATTTATGTCCATGGGTTGAGTGAGTGGTTTTCATTCCAAATCTGAAAAGAACATCCAAGAAGTACTTCCTTTGCATCAAGTAGATGCCACTTTTTCCATAAACAACTTCAATTCCTAAAAAAATTTTCAGCTCTCCAAGATCTGAAATTTCAAACTCCTTACCAAGCTTCCTTTTGATATCTTTAATCCATGTAACATCATTTCTTGTTATGATGAGGTCATAGACGTATATGCAAATATATACCTCTCTATTTTCTTGCTTCTTCATGTACAATGAAGGATTTACACTACTTGGGTTGTATCCTTACTTAGTTAGATATTCTACCAATCTTTGATTCCATGTTCTTGGTGCTTGCTTCAAGCCATTAAGTGCCTTTTTCAAATTGCAAACAAAGTCTGGATGGTTTTCATCTTCAAATCCAATCGATTGACTCTGTATACCTCTTCTTGTAGTTCTCCATTGAGAAAAGCATTTTTGATGTCGAGTTGCTATAATGGCCATCTCATTGAAGAACCAATTGCTATTAATGTTCTGATTGTTCCCATCTTTGCAACTGGGCTGAAAACTTCATCATAATATATGCCTTGTGTTTGTTTAAATCCTTTGGCAACTAATCTAGCTTTATATCTAGCTAGTGAACCATCAGTATTCCTCTTTACTTTAAACACCCATTTGATTGGAACAATCTTCATACCTTCTTTCTTTGGCACTAGCTCCCATGTGTGATCATCTTTGAGAGCTTTGATCTCCTCTTTCATAGCTTGCTTCCATTCCTTTTGTGTGCAAGCTTCTTCATATGTCTCAAGCTCTTTGTCTTTGATAACCTGCATCATGTATGCAAAATGTTTTGCCATGAAACTATCATAACTCAGCCTTTGAGTTGGATACCTTGTCCTTGAAGATCTGCTTTCATTGCCTTTAGAAAGTTGCTTCTTTAACCTATTCAGCTTTATCTTCGGAGTAATTCATATTCTTCTTCACTTGCATCTATCTCATTGTTTGGAGTAGCACTTGCTTCTTCGACTCTACTATGAGTTGAATTTGGAGACAAAGAATGACTCCCCCTCCATGTTGAACATTCTTCATTTGATGTAGATGCCTCTGGACCTAAAACCTTTATGCTTGATTGTTGAACTTCTCTTTGATTTGTTCCTGCATAATCATCACAATCCTCTTCAAGAATCTTTTCCTTTCCTTTATCTTCATACCATGGTCTTAGTTCATCAAAGACCACATCTTGTGAGACTCTTACTTCCTTTGTTCTAGGGTTGTAACACTTGTATCCTTTTTGCTTTGTTGAGTAGTCGATAAAAATTGTATTTTTCTGACCTTGGTTCCATCTTTGTTCTAACTTCTTGCAGAATGTGAACAAAGCAAACACATCCAAACACTTTGAGGTGTGTAAGATCAGGTTTCTTACCGGAATATACCTCCTCTCGAGTCAAGTGATGTATTCCCGATGTTGTGCACCTATTCATCAAGTAAATGGCGGTTGTGGTAGCTTCAGCCCAATAGTACAATGGTACCTTCATCTCATTGAGCATGCATCTTGCAATTTCAACAATTTGCCTATTTTTCCTCTCAGCTACTCCATTTTTTTGTGGTGTATACCTACAAGTAAACTGCCTTTAGATCCCATTCTCTTGTAGAAAATCTAAAAAGTCTTTGGAGAAGTATTCTCCTTCACCATCGGACCTTAGGGTTTTGATAGATCTTCTTGTTTCTTTTTCAACTTCAAAACTTTGAATCTTTTGAATATAGAAAACACCTCTGATTTTTGCTTCATACAAAACAGCCATACCTTTCTTGAATGATAATCAATGAAGATGACAAAAAATCTATTACCAGCCATTGATGCATCTTGGGTTGGTGCCCATACATCCGTATGTATCAAGTCCAAGACATTTGGGGCCACATAATTGCTCCTCTTGAATGGCTGCCTTGTTTGCTTTCCTAGTTGACAAGCTTCACATAACTCATGTAGTCCAATGCTATTAAATTTTGGAAGACCTCTTACCACTTCATGTTTGCTCATGTCCTTCAGCTTTGGAATGTTGATGTGTCCTATTCTTTTGTTCCATAAGTCTAGCTCTAAAAACTTCTTGTTCCCACATTGAATGTACATGACCTTTCCATGTGGATGTTGGATGTCCAAAGTGAACATCCTTCCTTCTCTTCCACCTCAAGCAATGACCTTGAAGCCTTCCTTTGGATGCTTTATCAAGAACCCATTCTCATTGAATATGACATGATAACCCTTCTCTACCATTTGTCCTACTGAAATCAAGTTCTTTGAACTTGTAGGAACATGAAGAACATTAGATAGTACCTTTGCGCTGCTTGTATCTTCAAGCCTTATATATCCAATATGTTCAATCATGTGTTGAGTATCATCACCTGTTTCAACACATCCTTTTCCACTTGGTACCTGTAGATTAGTGAACAAACTTCCTTGGCATGACATATGGTTACTACAACCTGAATCAATGTACCATTTTTTGTCATCTTCACAAGAGCTTCTATACTCATGTCTCATTGCAAGTAGTGTGTCCTTGCTGCCTTCACTTGAGGTGCTTGCATAGTTGCTTTGGCTCCTTTGATTGCCTCCATTTGATATTCCATTCTTCAGCCAAGAATCACTAGCATAGTGTCCTACTTTACCACAATGATAGCATGTTATACCTTTATGAGAATTGTAGGAGCCTCGGCCTCTTCCTCTTCTTCTACCTCGACCTCTTCCTTATGTGTTGGCATTTGATGCATCCTTGTTGTCTTCTGAATTGTTTTGATTGTAGTTGGAGTTGTTGTGACCTCTTCCTTTTCCTCTTGAGCCTCCTCTTGAGTTCCTTCCTTTACCTTGACTTGCGTATAACATTTGGTTGTGGCTTTCCTTTCCTTTGGGGCCACCAAAGCTAAGGTCTTCTGTGACAAGATGAGGGATTAGTTGTTCAAAACCTGGATATGTATCTTTCAAGTTGATGGAAGTTATAAAAGGCTTCCATCTTTCATCTTCTCTCAATCCATTGAGGGTATAACACACAAGATCTTCGTCTTCAACCGTTGCGCCAATAGAAGCTAAAGCATCACTTAGCTCCTTAATCTTCAAAGTATATTCAGCTATGGATTGACTCGAACTTTTCTTGATTGTGTTCAACTCATTCTTGAGTGGAAGTTTCCTAGCTTTGGTATTTGTTGAATACATCCTTTCAAGAGCTTCCCAAGCATCCTTAGCTTTCTCTAGATGTTGAATATGCCCTACCATGGCATTAGTAATGACGTGAAATGAGGAACATGACTCTCCTATTCCTCTCTTCCCATTCTTTTTCTTGCCTCCTTTGGACTTCGGTGGCCATAGCTTGATTGATTTGAGGTTGAGCATCATCTTCGCTCACAATACCCCACAAGCCTCTGCCCATTAGGTAGTTGGTCTTTCTAAACTTCCACACGGGATAGTTATCCTTATCCAATTTCTCTACTTGTTGACCCAAGTCAGCCATTGAAGAATATCAAAAACTTTGAGAGTTACCTCGAATAGTTATATTGTCCTTTGCTCTCCCTTGTTTTGTAGCTCCTCTTTTGCTTTTCTTTAACTTCAGCTCTGTTGATGAAGCTTCATCACTAAGTTTGCTCTGATACCAACTATGGAGAATGAGTTCTCCCATGCCCAATGAAAATGTGTAGTGAACCTTTGTATGTCCAGCACTTGGACAAACAGCTTCACCTTAGATAGCTTGTTGTCCACACAAGTATGCTGAAGAACTGAACTTCACTCTCGGACTGATAACTCAGTGAATATATATCTTTTGAGGAAGATATTTGGGATAGAGAAAGTGCATACAAATATCTTTCCAACAAGCTAAAAATCAAGTAATTTGGATGAGTTTGGTCAGGAAAGTCAACTGACCAAAAAAGACCACTTGAGCACATAAGTATATTGAAAAACTAGACTTCCCTCTCTGATAGATATCTCATAGCATATAATCTTTTGAATAAAATATTTGAGACAAAAAAGGTACATGCAAAGAGCTTTCCACAAAGCAAAAAATCAATCAATTTAGATACATTTTGGTCTGGAACCTTAACCGACCAAAATAGACTACATGTCTACACAGGTATGCTAAAAACCTAGACTTCACACTTTGATTGATATCTCACCAAATATACAATCTTTGACAAAGATATTTGAGATAGCATAAGTGTGCAAGATAAGCTCTCCATTGAGTGTTTAAACGCAAGAAATGGTTATATATACACTGAGATATGAGCTTCACAAAAAAGCTATGTACAAAATGACATGTGGCTAGAAGGAATCTATGGGAAGACAAAATGAAAAAATGACTAGATCTGACTATTGGGAGCTCTTGCCTCTTTCTCTCCTTGTTTAGAACATGCTCCCACTCCACTTTTATAACCAATGAGCATGTGAAGAAGTTTGTGCCTCCTTCTTAACTCGCCACTTTTCCCACTACATGCCACTAAGTACAAGGCATATATTGTATCTTTTACTCATCATGAATTTTGACTAGACGTTTTTTCTTTTCTTTTTTTCTTTTCTCTTCTTTTACTTTATCTTTATATTTGGTAAATCTATCCAAGCATAGTGCATGTGAAAATGAGCTTTTACATTTATCTTCAACACTTGTAACTAGTGATGGAATTTAATCCCTTAGATTTGCACACTAGAAGTGAAATGAACCCAATGCCTAGGTCCCTTCATATACCTTTTCTACTACCTTGCCACAAAAATGTGATTCACCTACCTAAAATTGATCTAGATCACCTAAGCTTTTAGCCACACTGAGTGTGGTTCATATTCTTTCTGAGAAGCTATAGGACACCTCAAGTGGATTTGTTTAGGTCAGTCAACAACTCTATACAAGATAGACTATGCAGAGATGTAGGATATGTAGAAATTAGGGTTATAGACATACACCAATTTCTCTGCACATAAAATAGATTTCAAGAAGCCCTTTTATAAAAAGTAAGAGACATATATAAGCTATAGAATGCACATTAAATCTCTTGAATTGGATATGCACACAAGGAGTTACAACCATTATAAGCAGACTATGTTTATACCTACAAGAGACTAGAGGGGTTATGGGCTTGGTAGCTCCTCCTTACTCCTCTTTGCATGTAACGACCTCCTCTGTGTTTTTCCTAGCTTGGACAACTAAATTTCAGCTCCTTGAGCCTTGGATGACTCTCTCCTTGAGCCTCCTTGAGTATATGTCTCTTGGGCTTCAATGACCTACAAGACTTCCATGCATTTGATGACTCTTCACCTCCATTTATATCTTTTGGATGCCTCTCCCGAATTTTCCACCACCTTAGGATTGTCATTCCTAACCTTGCCTACCCTAATGAATCTAACTTGTGACTTTTTTCTACATTAAGATTTTTTGACCCCTTTGTCCACCTAGAGCTTGCATACTTCAGATTTTCAACACTCCCCCTCAAGCCTAAGGTGGTAGTGTCCATATCAAGTAATCTCATAGCCTTTGAAAACTTTGTTAACTTAGTCACATCCAAGCTTTTGGTGAAGATATTTGCAACTTGGTCCTTTGTAGCTACAAAATGAACATTAATGTGCCCACTTGCAACATTTTCCCTCACATAATGGTAATGCACCTCAATGTGCTTGCTCCTTGCATGATACATGGGATTGTTAGCAAGATGTAGGCTTCACATGTTATCTCCATAAACTAGAAGTGGTCCAAGTTTTATACCAAGATCTTTGAAGAGCTTCCTAAGCCACATTGCTTCACATGTAGTGAGGGCTAAAGCTCTATATTCATCCTTTGTTGATCTCAATGCAATTGTGGGTTGCTTTTTGCTCATCCATGAAATTGCTTTTGTACCTAGCATGAAAACATAAATAGAAGTTTTCCTTCTATCATCAACACTCCTTGCCCAATCTGCATCACTCCATGCTCTTACTTGAAGTTCTTCATCATACCTACATAGCAATTCATAATTAACTATACTCGTCACATACCTTAACACTCTCTTTGCATGATTAAGATGTGTATCTGTGGCTGCATGCATGAACTAAGATCGACTCCAACTATGTAGCACAAGTTAGGTCTTGTGAGTGTAGCATAGATCAATGATCCCACAATGCTCCTGTATAGTGTAAGGTCTTCTATCTTCTTACCATCTTGCTTAATTTGACATTTGAATCCATAGGTTGAGCTATTGGTTTGCAATCTGCCATGCCAAACCTAAACAACACATCTAAAAGATACTTCTTTTGAGAGAGATAGATACCTTCTTTCCCATAGATCACCTCAATTCCAAGAAAGTACTTAAGCATACCTAAATCTTAGATATTTTGAATTCTCTTCCAAGCTTCTCTTTGATGTTCCTTATCCCTGCATCATCATCACCTGTCACAAGGAGGTCATCTACATACATACACATTAAACATAACTTGTCATTTTTCTTCTTCATATACAAGGATGGATCTGCATCACTTGGAGAGAAACCACATCTCTTTGAGAATTCAACTAGCCCCTAACTCCAAGCCCTTGAGGCTTGATTTAGGCCATACAAGGCCTTTTGCAACCTGCAAACATAGGTAGGATGCTCTAGATCTACATACCCTTGAGGTTGTTCCATGAACACTTCTTCTTGTAACTCACCATTCAAGAAAGCATTCTTTATGTCTATCTGGTAGATAGACCACCTCCTTGCTACACATAGGGCCATGAGAGTTCTAATGGTAGCCTTGTTTTCCATAGTTCTAAAAGTCTCCTCATAATCTACCCCTTGTGTCTGTGTGAAGCCTTTGGCTACTAGTCCAGCCTTGTACCTTGCCAAGCTGCCATCTACATTCCTCTTGGTCTTGTACACCCACTTGTTTTGGACTATCTTCATGCCTTCCTTCTTGGGTACTAGTTCCCAAGTGTTGTTCTCGTTAAGAGATTTTAACTCTTCATACATAACCTTCCTCCGGTCTGGTTTGTTCTTTGCCTCCTCATAAGAATCTAGCTCTTGATCTACAATGACATTCATCATGTATGCATAGTACTTTGCCATGAAAGAACCATATGTATACCTTTCTGAAGGTGCCTTCTTCCTTGTAGACCTCCTCTCTTGACCTTTGGAATATTGCTTCTTGAGTCTATTGAGCTTTACATTAGGAGTAATAACCTCTGCAAGCTCTTCCTCTTCTGACTCCTCTTGAGCTTCCCTAGTGTCATAGTTTGTCTCTTGTAGCCTTCTATAATTTGAAGTAGGGGATGGTCCTTCATAATTATAAGTGTAAGAGTGATCACATGAATGTACCTTAGATGTAGAAGCTTTTGATGTATGAAACATCACAACAAATGAGAGCTTTTCAACAAGCTATTATTTGCTAAAAACTTTGCACTACACAGAAGTTATGACCTTCACAAGTTGACCCTGTATGAGCTACCAAAATAGGAAACCTTGCATGTTTTAGCAAACAATATGTCCCTATACTAGAAATTCCATGCCTAGAATCGACTTGGTGCATAAAAGTCCACTTTTTAGCAAGAATTCAATGTCGGGCATCCACTTCCCGCATAAAACCTCACTTTTTCAAGCATAAAATCATCAGGTGAATCATAGGCATAGAAAATAAGAAGTTATCAAATACAACTCGATGTCAAGCATCGAATCAGTCCAACAACCTCCTATTTTGAAACCTTATAATAGTATTTGAAATAGATAGATAAAAACAATGACTTATTATCTCAATCTCTATGCCACGCTTCGACTTGCTTGGAAAACTTGAACTTTTGAGAACATTACATAGTAAGCAAAGTATGAAGATAGAGGAGAGAGTCTCATACACAGAACTTTTATTATTTCTTTTGATAGCTATGGAAACTTAAAAACTTTACAAGGGCTTTCTCACTCAGAGAAGTCGAACTATTTCCCAGTCATGCAAAATGAACTTTTTCCACATTCTCTCACTCTCTCTCTCTCTCCGCATCTGTTGATACAAACTAACTTATATAGATTTTCTAAATCTCATGACTTTTGAAAATTGTAGAACTTAATTTAAGTCCAACTTTACAAATATGATACATGTGTGAAATTATCCCCTCAACATAGGCATGTGCTTTTCTTCTTAGACTTTGACCTTCAACTTTATTTCCAATTTGTGATTGATTCTCCAACAGCTGCCCCTCAATCACTAATTGATATTCTCTATTTCTTCATATCTTCTTCTTTTCTTTTATTCTTGCCATGCTTTTGAATCTGCTAGTCTTCACACCATCCAAGCTCTTTGTCATTATATCTACTATTTGATCCTTTGTAGAAATGTACTGCACTTCAATTTCTTTCCCCATTACCTTTTCTCTCAGGAAATGATACTGTATCTCTATATGTTTTGTTCTTGCATGAAATATTGGATTTGCTACAAGATAAATTGAGCTCATTTTATCTCCATGGATTGTATACCTTGATTAATGCCCAAGCTTTTGAATAATGTCTGCATCCATATGACCTCCTTAGCTACTTCTACAAGTCCTTTGTACTCAACTTCAGTTATGATCATGCTACGACATGTTGTTTCTTTGAACACCAACTTACAAGCTTATCACCAATGTGTATCATGTAGCCATGAGTTGATCTTCTATCATCTTGATTACCTGTCCCATCTGAGCCACTATAGGCTCTCAACTTCAAATTTGAAGTAAAAGGATAATATAATCCTTCCTTTATGGTTCCTTTGATATATCTAAGAAGTCTTTGACCTACAATCTGATGTGGATCCTTTGGACAATGCACGAATTGTGACAAAACTCCCGCTGCATAACTAAGATCAGGTCTTGTTAGTGTATCAAACTACCCATAAGAGATTGATACTTCCTCATATCTTTGTATTCTGCACCATCATATTTACTGAGCTTGTGATTAACTTCAAGTGGAGTTGAAGCTTCTCTACAATTTTCCATACCAAACTTCTTCAACAAGTTCAAAAGATACCTTTCTTCTGATACATATATTCCATAAGTGACTTCCATTCCAAGAAAGTATGATAACTTTCCTAGTCACTAATCTTGAACTCTTTCTCAAGTAATATCTTTACCTCCTTGATTCCTTCATCTGAAGTATCTGTGATTATAATGTCATCTACATAAATACAAATGTAGATTGTACCTTCCTCTATTCTTTTGATGACTAGACTTAGATCTGCTTTTGAACTTTGATATTCAAGATCATTGAGATACTTCACCAATCTATAGTTCCATGCTCTTGGAGCTTGCTTCAATCCATAGAGTGATCTTCTCAATCTGCAAGCAAAATTTGGATATCTCGAATCTATAAACCCTTGAGGTTGTTCCATGTATACCTCATCTGATATGTATCCATTCAAAAATACATTCTTTATCTCCAGTTGACGCAGAGTACATCCTTTTGAAGCTGCAATAGCAATGATTATCCTCATAGTTGACATCTTAGCTATAAGACTGAATGTCTCATCATAGTTTATGCCATAAGTTTGGGCATAGCTTTTCACCACTAGTCTAGCTTTGTATCTGGCTATACTTCCATCTGTAAGCTTCTTCACTTTATAAACCATTTATTTCCAATTACCTTCTTACCATTAGGTTTAGAAACAAGTTTCCAAGTCTTATTCTCCTCTAGTGCATTGAATTCTTCCTTCATTGCTTCTTCCCATTGCTTCTTACCTTTCGCTTCATCATAGTTATGAGGTTCTTCATCATCTTTGACCATATATGCATAGTTCTTTTGAGTTATGTAAGAAGTATCATAAGAATACCTTTTTGGTTGCCTTCTTGTCCTACTTGACCTCCTTGGTTCACATTATTCACGTGTGTCTGGATACACCTCTTCATCAAATATAGGAGCTTCTTATCTCTTCTTGTTAATCCACTTCTAGATGTACTTGCTTGCATATACTCTTCATCTCCATTCACTTGCACACTTGATTTTCCTTTCTCACATCTTCTTACCTCTTCTTCGAATTCTTCAACTGTATGACTCCAACTTTTCTGTTCATCGAACGTAACATATCTAGAAACAAGAATTTGTTTGGTTAGAGGATTCCACAACCTGTAACCCATCTGCTTTTCATCATAACCAATGAACACATATTTTTTTGCCTTTGGTTCAAGTTTATGTCTAAGTTGTGATGGCACATAAACATATGTAGTTGATCCAAACACTTTACAATGATCTAGTGTTGGTTTCTTACCCCACCAAGCTTCATATGGAGTCATTCTATTTAGTGTTGTACATGGTAATCTATTCGCAAGATATGTAGCTGTATCTACAGCCTCAACCCAAAGATAATTTGGACAATTCTTTTCCTTTAGCATAACTCTAGCAAAGTCAACCAAAGTCCTGTTTCTTCTTTATGCTACACCATTTTGTTGTGGTGTATACCTGCAGGTTATTTCTCTCTTAATACCTATATTCCAAATATAATCATTGACCTCTTGGGAGAAGTATTCTCCCCTCCATCAAACCTCAGTCTCTTAAGATTTTGACTTGTGAATCTCTCTGCATATGCATGAAAATGCTTGAACGCTCCAAATACTTTTGATCTTTCTTTCAAAACATACAGAGTTATCCATCTTGGCATCATCAATGAAAAGAACATAATCCTTGAGCCATTGATAGATCCTTCTTTTGTTGGTCCCCATCTAGCATGCTTCACATTTATAAGTCATATGTTGACTCTGCACATTTGGTAATCCTAGTACAGACTGATTTGCAACCATAGCTTTAATTCCTCTTTCATTGAAATGACCTAATCTCTTATGCCAGAGATCAAGTTCTGTAATCACTCCTTCACCATGTTTGAGCAAAGCTTGATGAATGTTCCCTTGCACTCTTAAAGTAAAGATTCTACCTTCTTTTTTACCACAAATAATCTGATTATATCCATTCTCTATATCTTTAACAAATACTCCTTCATTTGTAGACTTGACTTGAAAACCTTTTTCAACTATCTATTCCACACTAATCAAGTTTTTAGGTATTGTGGGAACATACAAAACATTGGTTAGCAAATCTGCTCCACTCTTGCATTTCACTTTTCCAATCGAATGTACACTATGTTTTTTATTATCACCTATTTGAATTGTATGACTAGAAATGCCTTTTTCCTATTCTGACATTAATTCTATGTTTCCCGATAAATGATTAAAACATCTAGAGTCAATATAAAATACCTTTAGATCTTATTTATTTGATGTGCTGATTCAAGTCATTATTAATGATGAATCACTTTCATTATGTGTGTCATTTGCATAATTGTAGTAGGTGGTGTTGTAGGATTGATTCTATCCCCAACTTCTTCCTCCACCTCTACCATAGCCTCCTCTTTGATTTTTTCTACCTCTCTGAGAATAACTTTGATATCTTCCGCCTTTGCCTCTGCAATTGTTATTCTGATTTTGATTTGATCCTTGTTGATTATGCCAACAGTATGAGCCAAATGATTACTCAATCCACAGATCCAATAAGCCTTCTTATTTGTATTCTGATTACCTCTTCCTCTTCGAAAACCTCTTGCTCTTCCTCTGTCAGTGCTTCTACCTCTTGCATAATAAACTTGAGAACTCGATTCCTCTTCATCCTTTGCTTTAACTTTATCTCCTTTCTTCTTGTTCTTCATGTACATTGCAGAACTTTGTCCTTTATCTCCATGTCCCTTCAAGTCTTGCTCAAATGTGAGCATAAAATCAAGCAACTGATTCAAATCTGGAACACAATGATTCAGAGAATGTTCTATTCACAAGAAAAAAGGTTTCCACCCTTCATCTCCTCTCAAAGCTACAAGCAATTGAGCAATCAATCTATGATCTTCAACATCTTCATATATGGATCCAAGACTATCTGCTCGATCCTTCATCTTAGTGACATAATCATTAATACTTTGACTTGGCTTCTTCTTGAATGTAGTAAACTTTGACCATAGACTTGCTTTCCTTGCTTTGGTAGTACTTTGGAAATGATATTCCAGTGCATTCCATGTTGGAGCAAGACAATCAACAATTGGTGATTATATAAAGCTTATAAATGAAGACATGAAGAAAAGATTGAATTCTAAGTTCATGAAGTGAAGTGAAGGTTCAAGAAGAAAACTTCTATAAGCATATGTACATTAGTTTTGTAAATACTTCAAAATACTTGAAGTAATGACGAATCAATACTCACATGTATATATATATATATATATATATATATATATATATATATATATATATATATATATATATATATATATATATATATATATATATATATATATATATATATATATATATATATATATGATTGTATTAAATAGAGAAATGAAGTATAGATGGGATAGAAAGGAATAGATCATGAGTATTGTGTGTATCATCCATCATATGTATGATGAGTTGAATAGAAAGAATTTTCAGAGAACTGTGCATGGATCTTTTCTCCATTTCTCCTTCTGTGTCTAATTATATCAGAAATCCTTTTGTAGACTCTAATTCCATATTCAACGCATCTATGGTTAAGATCTGAGAGCCTAATTGCAAACAGGCTGAGAGAATTATGTGTAGGAACATTTATATGTGAAAAAGTGATGAGTGTCTTCTGAAACAAGCGCAATCTCGATGGTCAAAGAATTGATCAGTTCTCGGTGCACAGTGTAAAGTTTTGCACGAATGAGGAGTGAAAAACTAAGTTCAAACATAAACCATCTATGGATAAAAGCATTTGCTTAAACGGGTTCTAGTTTGGGAGAACCATGTGTTAGAAGTTGCAGGTATCAAAGTCCACTCTACAAGAAGGGAGTTTTAGACATACATAGATTGTTTGGATCATTTCTCATAATCTACCAAACATTTTGAGATTTTATAACTTGGAGAAGGTGTGGAACCTTTAGGTGACACTTTGTACAAAGTTTCATCAGAAACTTTACACATTTGATCAATCAATGAGTGAGTAGTATGCAGTAGACTTTTCTGTGTAGTGACTTTCTTCACAGTTAGCTAAAGTCTTGATAGTTTGGCACTTGTCTTCCAAAATTGGTTGAAGTCAGTAATTCTTGATATAGAGGTGGTCTAAGATCAAGGATAGCTTGTCTTTTGGAGATTAACACTCTCCATCAGTGGTATCAGAGCAAGATTCATTAGATTTGAAGGAAAGGAAGACCCCGACTAATGTAGATATACAAAATTCAAACTTTGAAGATTCAAAAGGACAAAGTGTGAAAGAAAAGCTGAAGGGAGACACACAAGACCAATCAAAAGGATCAAAAGGATCAAAAGGATCAAAAGGAGTAAACTTTGAAGCTAAAGTACATTCATTCCTTATAAGATTAAAGATTTGATAGTACAGGTGAAGAAAAGATGGGAGATAGTCTCCAAATTGAGAAGTTGGATAGAGACAACTATCCAGCTTGGTCTGTGAGAATGGAAGCTCATCTTATGAGCAAAGATCTGATGTGATACATCATAGGAGAGGAAGAAAAGCCAGAGTTTAAAGATCCTAGTGTTCCAACTAGGGAGGAGCTTACAGATTTAAAAATTTGGATGAAGAAGGATGCTCAAGCAAGGAGCATAATTTACATGGCAGTGAATGATTATTTGCTTCCTCATATCAGAGGACTTGAAAGTGCAAGTGATATATGGAGTGCTTTGGAAGAGCATTTTCAAAATACCACCAAATCAAGGAAAGCACATTATGGGCAGAGTTTACTACATTCAAGAAGAAGACTTCACAATCAATATCTGATTATGTGACAAAGATGAAAGACATTGCTCATTCTTTAGGTGCAGTTGATGAGGATATTGAAGAAGATAAGTTGGTAAGACAAATTATCACAGGGCTAAGAGGAGATGAGAAGTGGAAGCCTTTTGTATTGTCTACAAAACTTTCATTAGATCATTTCACTCTTCATTTGAATCAATTGTTAGGACATATGCTAACTTTTGAGAATGATATCAAAGGAGACGTTGATAAGAGTGCAGGTCATGCAATGTATTCTAAAGACAAGAAGAAAGCTAGCAAATGAAAGCAACAATCAGTTGAAGATGAAGGTAATCCAAGTCAAGCAAACTTCGAGAGAGGAAGAGGAAGTGGCAGAAGTAGAGGAAATGGCAGAAACAACAAAGATAATATTAGAGCTTGTTGGACATGTGGTAAGACCAATCATCTATCTCATGAATGTTGGCATAGTAATCAAAGCAATGGTAATTTTAATAAGAATTTTAATCAAAGAGGAAGAGGTGGCAGATATCAGAGAGGAAATTTCAGAGGTAGAGGTGGTAGGAATTTCTTTGGAAGAAATGGAGGAAGAAACTTCCAAAATCAATCATATAATAACACCTACTACAATTCTGCATTAGATCAGAAAGAAGGTTCAACTCTTATTATGAATGCAACATGTGAAGCCTCACATGAAGACTTGAGAGTATTCTATATTGACTCAGGATGTAGCAATCATCTGAGTGGAAACATTGCTTTGATGACTGATCTGGATCATAAGGCAATCAATCACACAGTTCAAACAGGAGGTAATACTAAGCACAAAGTGAAGTCAATTGGTTCAGTAAAAGCCAAAGATGGAAGTACTCTCTTGAGTAAGGTTTCATACAATTCCAAAGAATTTGATTAGTGTAGAACAGATTGTGGAAAAAGGATATGAGGTAAGGTTCACTAATGATGGAGTTTATGTTGAAGACCCTAGTCAAGGGTATAAGCAATTTTTTACAAGAAAGAAGGAAGGAAGGCTCTTCACACTAAGGATACAGGTAATGTTGGACATGCTATGTTTACATAAGGAGAGCAAAAGGTGTCTGAATTGGATCTTTGGCACAAAAAGCTTGGACACTTCAATGAAAGAGGTATCAAAGAGATGATTAATAATGGTTCAGTACTTGGATTACCTAATGTTGCAGGTCAACACATGACATACAGATGTGAAGCATGTCAGTTAGGTAAGGCTCATAAGCAATCATATAATAAGCATAGTTTTATGTATTCAGAAAGGCTTGAATTGGTACATATAGATGTGTGGGGTCCTTCAAAGGACTTTAGTATAAATGGTTCAAGATATTATGTCATATATGTTGATGATGCTACCAGGTGGATCACTATTTATGTGATCAAAGACAAGTCAAAAGTTTCTAATACATTCAAACATTATCATGCATATGCAGAAAGAATTACAGGACAAAAATTGAAGAGGTTAAGATCAGATGGAGGGGGAGATTATTTTTCAAATGAATTCAGTGATTATTTATGGAATGCAGGTATAAAGAGAGAGGTTACTTGCAAGTACTCTACTCAACAAAATGGGGTAGCAGAGAGAAGAAATAGAACTCTTATTGAGTTTGCAAGATCAATGATGAAGGAGAAAAATTATCCAAATTATTTGTGGGCTAAGGTTGTAAACACAGCCACATACTTGGTCAATAGGCTACCATGTAAAGCTTTGTAGGGTATGACACCATATGAAGCTTGGTGGGGTAAGAGACCTACTTTGGATCATTGCAAAGTATTTGGATGTTTGGATTATGCATATGTGCCATCTCAGTTGAGGCATAAATTAGAACCTAAGCAGAAAATTATGTGATCATTGGCTATGATGCCAAGCAGATGGGTTATAGGTTGTGGAGCCCATCCACAAAGCAATTCCTTGTGTCTAAGGATGTTACATTTGATGAGCAAGGTACTTGGTATGCAAGTACACCTAATGTTCATGCAGGTGATGAAGAAATTTTGAATCAAAAGAAAGGTAAATCAAAGGTTCAAATATGTGATGAAGAAGAGAGTAATGAAGGACAAGTTGAAGTAGAAGAAAGGCCAAGGTTTGATCCAGAATATGATGAACCAGAAACTTCAAGGAGTGGAGAATTGCTTACATGGTGAAAGCAGACGAAGACCCTTCTACATATGAAGAGGCAAAAGGTAAGAAAAATTTGGAGAAAGCTATGCAGGAAGAATATGATGCATTGATGGAGAATGAGACTTGGAACTTGGTTCCTAAACCAAATAGCTAGAAGATCATTGGATGTAAATGGGTTTACAAAACAAAAAGATTTACAAATGGAAGTGTATCTAGGTACAAAACAACGCTTGTTGTAAAAGGATATGCATAGATATATGGTGTGGACTATGATGAAACTTATAGTCCTATTGCAAAGATGACAACCATAAGGACTCTCATAGCAATTGCTGCTTGCAAAGGTTGGAAATTATCTCAATTAGATGTGAAGAATGCATTTTTGAATGGTTATATTTCAGATGAAGTATACATGGAACAATTGTTTTAAAGATCAATTGTATCCAGATCATGTGTGTAAGATCAAGAGAGCTTTGTATGTTTTGAAACAGGCCCCAAGGGCATGGAATTTTAGGCTTGTAAAGTTCTTAAAGGAACCTGGATTTCAAGCATCAAAGCCAGATAGTAGCTTGTTAGTCAAAGCAAGTGAGGATGGATTTATTTATGTTTGTATTTATGTTGATGACATAATACTTACACAAATAGATGACAAAGGCATACACATGATTAAGAAGTAGATGGAAAAAGAATTCAAAATCAGCAACTTGGGAAATCTATCATTCTTCTTGGGAATCGAGATCTCATATACTCAACATGGAGTATATGTAACTCAAGAAAGGTATTTGAAAAATTTGCTAACCAAATTTAAAATGGAAGATTGTAGGATAGCACCAACTCCAATGGAGGTGAATCATAGATTGAGTGGATATGGAGGAGAATGTTGGTGTAATTCACAAGCCTACACATTTGGCTTGATGGATACGTTAAACTCCATGCACATATGAAGAAGCATAGGAACTAGTGCTAGTGGTTAATTACCACTTTATCTCTTTGTAAAAGTCAAATTGACTTGGAATCTTTGTAAACACCTACCAAAAGGATTCGTGGAAAAAGTTAGTTTTTTTATTGAAGGAATATCTCCTAGGATATAGGAGCTTAATCATAGGGATCCAAAAGTTTGAATTTGAATTCAAATTTTTACTCACTCTCTATAAAAATGATCATGAAAAAGTCACGGTTAGAACTCATCACTCCCGAGCTTCTCATTACTATTTTTGAGTGTGTGTGTGTGTGTGTGAGGCCTACACTCTAGCCCACACCTATCCACACCATTAGGCAATGATATTCGTGCCAATGGATTTGTATACAAATGTTCATTAATACATATATCTTCATTAGTCATCTCTGAGTTCTCTATCATACTACTTGAAAGTCTGTCAACTTGTGGAGTGCATATCTCGGTCATTTCTCCATCAAATTCAAAGATTCAAAGCTTGTTCAGCTTGAAGCTATCTACATGCTGTCAAAAATTGAAGATATTCTATTCAGCCGTTTCTGAGAAAAGCTTTTCGAGGTGATCACTGGTCATTGTCTGCTACAGTCCTAAAAAATCGGGGGTAAAGTTTAATTTGCTAAAGTGATTTCTCTGAGCATAGTTAGTCTTTTTACATCATTCCACTTGGAATAGTTAGCTTGCTAAGCTAATTAGATACCCCTAAAAGGAATTTTTTCAATTCCTACTGTGCTGGTCATACTGAGCAAAAGTTTCAGCATATATCAAGACATAAATAGAAGGTTTTCTTGAGATTGTGAGTCTCAAAGTTATCTGTTTTGGTTCAATCATTACACACATCATTTCCAAAGTACATAGGCCATTTTATGGTGTCATTGAAATCTAAGGAGGTCCACTTATAAACTCTGAAGCATCAAAGGGCTGGTACAAAGCAGGATTTAGCAATACCTACTCAATCTATTGGAGTGTCCATCCATCTTTCCAAACAGTGGTATGAGAGAAAAATGGGAGATGGTTTTCCTTCATTTATTGATAAATTGGACACGAAAAACTATCAGGCATGATCTCTAAGGATGAATACCTATCTACAAGGAAGGAGTCTTTATGGATACATCTCAGGAGATGAGGAATTGCCCTCATTCAAAACAAGAGGATCACCAACAAAGGAAGAACATGAAAAGCTCAACACATGGTGTGCTAAGGATGCATTGGCAAGGTCTTATTTACTCAACTCCATCTCTGATTTTCTTTTGCCACATATTAGGAATTGTAAGACATCACAAGAGACTTGGGAAACCTTGTCATCTTATTTCTCCTCCAACACAAGAGCTAGAAAAAATCAGTTGTGGATTGAATTCACCACATTAAAGAAGCAACCTAAGCAAGTTGTCTTAGAGTTTGTGACCAAGATTAAAGATGTAGCAGATCAGTAAGCAAGCATAGGAGAAGAGATTGAAGAAGAACAGATTGTGAGGCAAGTGATCAATGGGATCAAGGCTGATGACAAATGGGAAAGCTTCACCACTGCCATGGACCTTTACATGGACATGCAAATTCCAGATCTTACAACTCTCATGGGACAATTGTTCAGTCATGAAGCCAAGCTCAACAAGAATGGAGATACATCCAAAGGTAATAGTTCCTCTGCTCTATATACTGATAAAAAGTTTAAAGATAAAGGCAAGAACAAGAAGGTGGAAGATGAAGGCTCTACCCCCCAAGAAAACTATGCAGGAAGAGGTAGATCATCAAAAGGAAGGGGCAGAGGAGGTAAGCAAGGTAGGGGGAGATCCTATAACTCCTCACCGTGCAACATTTGTGGTTTATCAAATCATACTACAGATGAGTGTTTCAGGAATTACAAAAATCAGAGAGGAAGAGGATATCAAAGAGATGGATACTCACAGTCAAGAGGTAGATTCAACCATCACCAAGGCTACAACAACAACTACAACAACAATTACAATGGCAACTACCAAGGAGGATTCAAATCCAGAAAGGACTACAACAACTATATAGAGGAGCAAGATGACTCTCTTCTGATCATCAACATGACTTCAAAATCAGGTACTAATGATGACCACCTATTCTACATTGACTTAGGATGCTCAAATCATGTGGCTGGCAATGTAGCACTACTCTCTGATCTTGAGGAACCAAAAGGTAAGCATCAAGTCCAAACAGGTGATGACACCAAGCACTCAGTAGTTAACGTTGGAAATGTTAAGACTTGTGATGGAAATCAGAACTTGTTGAGTAGGTTACTTTATGTACCAACCATTACCAAAAATCTGATGAGTGTTGGACATATTGTGGAGAAAGGTTTGCACGTTAGATTCAACCAATTTGGAGCATTTGTGGAGGATCCTAAGCAGGGGTTCAAGAGGATTGCTAAAGATGAAAAATCAGGTAGACTTTTCACTTTTGAGCTAGAAGACACGAATATTGCACTATACAGTTATAAAGATCAAACACTTTCAGAGATTGAGATTTGGCACAAAAGATTAGGGCATGTAGGAGAAAGAACCTTGAAACAGATATGTAGGGATCAATGTGTTATTGGAATACCCAATGTTTCCAAACAACACATGATATATAAATGTAGTGCTTGTCAATTTGGGAAGTCTCACAGGTTACCCTTCTCAAGGAAAGGCTACATGCATGAAGACTACCTAGAGCTTGTCCATACAGATGTATGGGGACCAAGCAAAGTCCCCTCAATCTCAGGATCAAGGTACTATGTATCTTTTATTGATGATTATAACAGGTGGACTGTATTGTACTTCATGAAGCACAAGGATGAGGTGTTTAATTGCTTTAAAAAATATCTTGCACTAGTTGAAAATCAGACAGGAAAGAACTTGAAGAGACTAAGGTCAGATGGAGGAGGTGAGTACTTCTCCAATGAGTTTGAAGACTTCTTGCAGGACAGAGGCATCAAAAGAGAAACCACTACAAGGTACACTCCTGAACAGAATGGGGTAGCTGAGAGAAGAAATAGGTTGATCGTTGAAACAGCTAGGTCTATGTTGAATGAAAAAAAGTTACCTAATTACCTATAGGCAGAGAGTGTTTCTACTGCCACTGACCTCATAAACAGGTTACCATCTAAGTCCCTTGATGGGATGAGACCCTATGAAGCATGGCATGGGAAGAGACCCTCACTTGACCATTGCAGGATATTTGGATGTGTAGCATATGTACACATTCCTTCTCAGATAAGAGGTAAACTAGACCCAAAGGCTGAAAAGTGCATCTTTATTGGATATGCCCTAAATCAAAAAGGTTGCAGGTTTTATAACCCGTCCAATAAGGGATTCATGGTTAGTAGAGATGTTGTTTTTAATGAAAATGATTCTTGGTATGAGAATGAATGCAGGAAATTTAAACTACCCTATGACTTGGAAGAGGAATTTCCGAGTCTTGCTAAGGAAGAACCTACTCAGAATGAAGACTCAACTTCAGATGATGAAGATGTTATCAACCTTGAAGAGTTCAAAGCATGGAAGTCCAAAGGCAAAGTCAAAATGAAGAAGCTTGAAGACATACCTGAATCTTCGAATCAGTCAATCAGAAGATCACAAAGAGAGAGCAAAAAACCTATCAGATATGGGTATGATACATCTCTTGTTACTAAACACTCTGTTTATCTTGCAAAAGATTTGTCAATTGAAGAACTAGGATCATATGAAGAAGCCATAACCAAGACAGAATGGAAAGAAGCTATGGATGAAGAGATTGAAGCACTCAAGGAAAGTGACACATGGGAGCTAGTACCAAAGAAGGACTCCATGAAGGTAATAGGATCCAGATGGATCTATAAACTCAAAAGAAATTCTGATGGCTCAATTAACAAGTATAAAGCCAGATTGGTAGCCAAAGGGTTTGCACAAACCCAAGGCATACACTATGAAGAGACATTCTCTCATGTGGCCAAGATGCCAACAATCAGAGTGTTGGTAAGTGTGGCTGCATCAAAAATTGGAACATGTATCAATTGGATGTCAAGAATGCTTTCTTGAATGGATGGATTTCAGAGGAGGTATATATGTCACAACCTCCTGGCTATGAGGACCCTAAGAAGGTAACATATGTTTGCAAATTGAAAAAGGCTTTATATGGATTGAAGTAGGCACCTAGGGCATGGAATTATAGGTTAACCACATACCTTCAAGACCAAGGTTTTGTCATGAGCAAGGCAGATGCTTCTTTATTCATCAAGAGAAGTAATTCAGAGGTAATATACCTTTGTGTTTATGTTGATGACATCATACTTATAGGTAATGATGTTAATGGAATCAGACAAATTAAAAGCCAGATGATGAAGGAGTTCAAGATCAATGATCTTGGTCTACTAAAGTATTTTCTTGGACTTGAGTTAGTCTATACTAACTTAGGAATATACATTACTCAGAAAAAATACATACAGGATATGTTGAAGAAGTTTCATTTGCAGGATGCCAAAGTTGCAAGTACTCCAATGGAGGTAAACCTAAAACTAAGTGCCCATGAAGGTGATGAAATTAATGACATTATATGTTATCAAAGTATGGTGGGTAGCTTGAACTATGCTACCTTAACAAGGATAGATATTGCATATGGAGTTAGTGTGCTAAGTCAGTTTATGCACAAGCCAAGAATACCTCACTTAGAAGCTGCCAAAAGAATCCTGAAGTATCTCAAGGGTACACAACATCATGGTTTGTATTTCCCCTACACTTCAGATATTGATATCAAAATTTACTCAGATGCAGATTGGGCAGGATGCAAGGATGATAGGAGGAGCACTTCAGGATACATTTCATTTGCAGGTGATAAGCCAATTTCATGGTCTTCAAAGAAGCAACCTACTATTGCTTTGTCTTCCACAAAAGCAGTGTATAGAGGACTGGCTAATGCCACACAAGAAGCCATATGGATCAAGCTACTGTATACAGATTTGGATTTGTATACTAGGTCACCAATCATCTTTGGAGATAATACAAGCTCACTTCACCTTGCAGCAAATCCTATCTACCATGCTAGGAACAAACACATAGAGGTCCATTACCATTATGTGACAGAAAAGTTGCTAAAAAAAGACATTCAACTAACCTATGTATCAACCAATATGCAGTGTGCAAATTTGTTGACTAAAGCTTTGGATGGAACCAAACTTTGTAGGTTCAAAGCAATGATTGGATTGCAGGACATACATGAACAATGATAGATGAAGACCAAGCCAAAATGTTTGGCTTGAGGGGGAGCTCTTGGTGTAATTCACAAGCCTACACATTTGTCTTGATGGATACATTAAACTCCATGCACATATGAAGAAGCATAGGAACTAGTGCTAGTGGTTAATTACCACTTTATCTCTTTGTAAAAGTCAAATTGACTTGGAATCTTTGTAAACACCTACCAAAAGGATTCGTGGAAAAATTTAGTTTTTGTATTGAAGGAATATCTCCTAGGATATAGGATCTTAATCATAGGGAGCCAAAAGTTTGAATTTGAATTCAAATTTTTACTCACTCTATATAAAAATGGTCATGAAAAAGTCGCGGTTAGAACTCATCACTCCTGAGTTTCTCGTTACTGTTTTTGAGTGTGTGTGAGGCCTACACTCTAGCCCACACCTATCCACACCATTAGGCAATGATATTCATGCCAATGGATTTGTATACAAATGTTCATTAATACATATATCTTCATTAGTCATCTATGAGTTCTCTGTCATACTACTTGAAAGTCTGTCAACTTGTGGAGTACATATCTCGGTCATTTCTCTATAAAATTCAAACATTAAAAGCTTGTTGGATTCAGCTTGAAGTTCTCTACATGCTATCAAAAATTGAAGAGATTCTATTCAGCCATTTCATAGAAAAGCTTGTTGAGGTGATCACTGGTCACTGTCTGCTACAGTCCTAAAAAATCGGGGGTAAAGTTTAATTTGCTAAAGTGATTTCTCTGAGCATAGTTAGTCTTTTTACATGATTCTACTTGGTATAGTTATCTTGCTAAGCTAATTAGATACCTCTAAAAGGAATTTTTTCAATTCCTACTATGCTGGTCATACTGAGCAAAAGATTCAGCATATGCCAAGACATAAATAGAAGGTTTTCTTGAGATTGTGAGTTTCAAAGTTATCTATTTTGGTTCAGTCATTGCACACATCATTTCCAAAGTACATAGGCCATTTCATGGTGTCATTGAAAGCTAAGGAGGTCCACTTATGAGCTCTGAAGCATCAAAGGGCTGGTACAAAGCAGGATTTAGCAGTACCTACTCAATCTCTTGGAGTGTCCATCCATCTTTCCAAACAGAGAAGAATTCAAAGACATGAAGCTTTATCAGAGTTTGGTGGGTAGCTAACAAGGCCTGACTTATCATATGCAGTTGGAGTTTTATCTCAATTCATGCATTGTCCTAGAACGGAACATTGGATTGTAGGACAAAGAGTACTTAGGTACATCAAGGGCACACTTAAAGAAGGTTTGTACTATGGGTTTACTTCAGATACAAGAATCAAGATATGTAGTGATGCAGATTGGGCAGGTAACTCTAATGATAGAAGATCAACACATGGATATTTTTGTTATGTGGGAGATAAGTTAATTACCTGGTGCTCTAAGAAGCAACATACAGTTGCTTTATCATCTACAAAAGCAGAATACAAAGGCATGGTAGAAGCTGCAAAGGAAGTAATATGGCTAAAGACTCTTATGAAGAGTTTTGATATAATTCAGAGTGTTCCTATCATTTGTGGAGACAATATGAGTTCTTTATATTTGGTAGCTAACCCTGTGTTTCATGCTAGGACTAAACATATTGAGATTCAATATCATTTTTTGAGAGAGAAGGTTGTTGATAATGAAATAGAAGTCATACATACTCATACAAAAGATCAACTTGCAGATATGATGACAAAAAGCTTGGATGGACCAAAGTTGCAAAGGTTTAACGATATGGCAGGAATAAAGAAAATGCAGGTAATCACAATTGATGATTGAGGGGTAGCTTTTGGAGCAAGACAATCAACAATTGGTGATTATATAAAGCTTAGAAATGAAGACATGAAGGAAAGATTGAAGTCTCAGTTCATGAAGTGAAGTGAAGGCTCAGGAAGAAAAGTTCTATAAGCATATGTACATTAGTTTTATAAATACTTCAAAATACTTGAAGTAATGACGAATCAATACTCATACGTATATATATACGTGTATATGGTTGTATTAAATAGACAGATGAAGTATAGATGAGATAGAAAGGAATATATCATGAGTATTGTGTGTATCATCCATCAGATGTATGATGAGTTGAATAGAAAGAATTTTCAGAGAATTGTGCATCGATCTTTTCTCCATTTCTCCTTCTGTGTTTGATTATATCAGAAATCCTTTTGTATACATATAGTTCCATAATCATTGCATCTATGGTTAAGATCTGTGAGCTTAATTGCAAACAGGCTGAGAGAATTATGTATAGGAAGATTTATATGTGAAAAAGTGATGAGTGTCTTCTGAAACAGGTGCAATCTCAATGGTCAAAGAATTGATCAATTCTCAGTGCCCAGTGTAAAGTTTTGCACAAATGAGGATTCAAAATCTAAGTTGAAAGTTAAGCCATCTATGGCTAACAGCATTTTCTTAAACAGGTTCTAGTTTGGGAGAACCATGTGTTAGAAGTTGCAGGTATCAAAGTCGACTCTACAAGAAGGCAATTTCAAACATAGGTAGATTGTTTGGATCATTTCTCATAATCTACTAAACATTTTGAGATGTTTTAACTTGGAGAAGGTGCTCAACCTTTAGGCGACACCTTGTACAACATTTCATTAGAAACTTTACACATTTAATCAGTCAATGAGTGAGTAATGTGCAGAAGACTTTTCTATGTAGTGACTTTCTTCACAGTTAGCTAAAGTCTTGATAGTTTGGCACTTGTCTTCCAAAATTGGTTGAAGTTTAGAGTTATTCTTGATACATAGGTGTTCTAACATCAAGGATAGCTTGTCTTTTGGAGATTAACACTCTCCATCATTCCATATATCTTCAGCTGATTCCAATCCTCTGATGTGTGGTAGCAAATGATCTAAGATTGTATTGTAGATGTAAGCCTTTGCACTTGCATCCTTCTTCTACCAATGCTTTAAAGCATCGAGTTCCTCTTTCTTTGGTTAGCTTTAATCTTCAAATACTGGCTTCCCTTCTTCACCTGTTATGTATACCATGAGATCCTTACTCATAAATAAGGCTTCCATTCTCATTACCCATGCATGATAATTATCCTTGTCGAGTTTGTCAATGGAGATATGATATGCCATAATTCTCTGATTTTGCTACAACCTATGAGTTCAAAAGATAAAGAAAAATACCTTTTGGATTTATTTGTGTATAAATATACTTTTGAAGTAATCTTTTGATGCCTTGTGTCTTTGAATGCTTCAGCTTTCGATCTTTAATGAAAACTTTCCAAAACTTCTCGTAGCTATGATGCCTTCTGATCTCTAGAAACGTTATGCTCTAATACCACTTGTTGATGTATGAAACATCACAATAAATGAATTAATTTGACACTAGACAACCTCTATGGTCACCATTAACTCAATGCTTCTCCAAATTTTGAGAAATGATTGCCTAAACTGAGAACTTTGCTTCTTTAGAAATTTCTAGTCACTAAAATGACATACCTTCACTCTTTTGCTTATTTATCTTAGTGAAAATATTATTTTTCCAAGATCTTTTGATGGATGCAATTAGAAGAGAAGAGCTTTCCAGTAAGCTAGTACTTGCTAAAAAATTTCCACTACACATGAAGTTATGACTTTCACAAGTTGACCCTCTCTGAGCTACCAAAATAGGAAAGCTTGCATGTTTTAGCAAAAAGTATGTACCTATACTGCAAAGTCGATGCTAGGCATCAACTTGGTGCATAAAAGTCCACTTTTCAATAAGAATTCGATGCCAAGCATCGACTTCCTGCATAAAACCTCACTTTTTCAGGCACAAAATCGTCAGGTGAATCATAGGCATAGAAAATAAGAAGTTATCAACTACAACTTGATGCCAAGCATCCAATTAGTCTTTATAGCAGTATTTGAAATAGATAGATAAAAACAATGACTTATTATCTCAATCTCGATGCCACGCATCGACTTGCTTGGAAAACTTGAACTTTTGAGAACATTACATAGTAAGCAAAGTGTGAAGATGGACGAGAGAGTCTCATACACAAAACTTCTATTATTTCTTTTGATAACTATGGAAACTTAAAAACTTTAAAGGTGCTTTCTCACACAGAGAAGCCTGACTACTTCTCAGTCATACAAAATGAACTTTTTCCCACATTCTCTCACTCACTCACTCTCTCTCTCCGCATGTGTTGATACAAACTAACTTATATAGATTTTCTAAATCTCGTGACTTTTGAAAATTCTAGAACTAAAGTTAAGTCTAACTTTACAAATATGGTACATCTGTGAAATTGTCCCTTCACATAGGCATCTGCTTTTCTTCTTATACTTTCATCTTCAACTTTATGTCCAATTTGTGATTGATTCTCCAATAGAAGCCTCTGGTTCACTGATTGTGATTGACTCTTGAGGTTAAATCTGCACATCAAAGTCTCCACACTCCTCTCCAACTCTGCCTTGCACTTGTCTCCATACCATGACCTTGACTCATCAAACACAACATCTTTTGATCTTGACACATATAGCTTGTTTGAGAGAGGATTGTAGCACCTATAGCCTTTTTGCTCATTTGAGTAGCCAATGAACACACATTTCTCACTCTTGGGCTCTAACTTTTTTCTCACTTCACTAGGAACATGAACAAAGCATACACATCCAAATAGCTTGAGGTGCTCCATGGTTGGTTTCTTGCCATAATAGACTTCACGTGGAGTCAAGTTGTGCGCACCACCTAGTGGAACCTTGTTTATCAAGTAACAAGCTATATTCATAGCCTGACCCCAATAAGAGAATGGTAACATACCTTCAGTTATGAGACATCTGGCTATCTCAACCAAATGCCTATTCTTCCTCTTTGCAACACCATTTTGTTGAGGGGTGTACCTGCATGTAAAGTGCCTCTTTATGCCATTGTCCTACAAGTACTTTTTGGATTCCTTGGAGAAATACTCTCCCCTCCATCTGACCTCAGTGCCTTGATGTGTGCATCACATTCTTTCTCAACAAGGAACGTAAACTTTCTTCAAGGAATGGAGTTCATTCTTAAGCTAAGCTACATCTTTGTGCTTCTTGCGGAAGTGGCATATATCTTCTCTAAGGCTTCCCAAACATCTCTAACATGATCAAACTCTGATAAGTGACCAATCATAGTGTTAGAGATTACCTGTGATATGTAGAAGATAGATCTCCTATTTTTTTCCTCCCAATCCTTCAACATCTTCAACTTTTGATTGGTGACCTTTGGATCTTTGGGATCCACATCAGGCTTGTCTTCATCTCCACAAAAAATAGGCCGTAAAAATTTTCTCATGAGGTAGTTCATGACTGTGAATCTCCATGGCTAGTAGTTGTCTTTGTCAAGCAACTCCCGTTTTTGACCTAGATGTGCCATAATGAATGGTTAATTAGGGTACACTAAAATGTACCTCTTAGCCTTGATGCCCAAGCTTTTGTGTTCTTCTCTTAGAGTTCTTCAAAGGATTTTTCCTACTCTCATACCCACTGATGGAATTTAATCCCTTAGATTTCACACTAGAAGTGAAATGAACCCAATATCTAGGCCCCTTTTTACACATTTTCTGCTACCCTACAACAAAGCTCTGTTTCACATGCCTTACATTGCTTCAAATCACCTAAGCTTTTAGCCACACTTATTATGGTTCATATATTTTCCAACAAGCTATAGAACACCTCAAATGGATCTATTTAGGTTAATCAACAACTCTATACAATACAGACTATGCAGAGATGTAGTATATTCAAAAATTAGGGTTAGAGAGATACACCAATTGCTCTACACATAAAACAGATTTCAAGAAGCCCTCTTAGGGAAGTAAGAAACATAAATAAACTACAGAATGCACTTTAAATCACTTGAATTGGATATGTAGACAAGGAGTTACAATTGTTATAAGCACACTATGTCTATACCTACAAGAGATTAGAGGGTGTGCGGGCTTGTTAGCTCCTCCTTACTCTTCCTCTCTACACGCAACACCCTCCTCTACATTTTTCCTAGCTTGGATAACTGCATTTGAGCTCTTTGATCCTTGGATGACTCTCTCCTTGAGCCTCGTTGAGTATGTGTCTCTTGGTCTTCAATTATCTACAAGACTTCCATGCATTTGATGACTCATCACCTCCTTTTATAGATTTTGGATGCCTCTGCGAAATTTTCCACCAACTTAGGACTACCTTGCCTAACCTTGCACGACCTTGAGACTACCCTAAGTGCTCTAAGTGGAGACTTTTGTCTACATTAAGGTCTTTTGACCCCTTTGTCCACCTAGAGCTTGCATAGTTTACATTTTCAATACCTAGAGCATACAGTGCATCTGCATTTCTACATTTCCAAGCACATAGAAGATTAGCATCAAGAGGAATCATTCAACCAAGATTATTTGGATTAGGTGTTTCTTGGGCCTCATGATCACTCCCAAGGACAATCTCTAGAAGCTCATATGAATCAAGGATAGAAGTGATTCTAATCTTCGATAGGGTGTATTTCATACCATCAAGTTTACCTTTAGTGAAGGTTGGTGGTCATATCGCCAACATTGGGATGAATGGCATCATTGCTACTCCTATCTATGCTCCACCTACTCCTGTTCCAAGTCGTAGATGATGATGCACTACTTGTCATCTTCTCTCTTTTGTCATTAGAACCTCTATGTTTTTGCCTCTACACCACTAGGAGCCTCTTGAGCTCTGATACCATGTAAGAAAATAGTAACACAATGGAATTGACTAGTAGATAAAGTTGAGAGAAGAATGTACACAAAGATAGACCTAGATTGAGAGTAGAGAACTCAAACTCTCAAATTTTTGAGAGTAATGCAGCTACAACAATGGTGTTGTCCACCCATGCGCTCCCAATATGGAGCTTAGATGGTAATCTAGATTGAATCTAGATGAAGGACTTACTAATATGCAATGCTATGTAAAGCTCAACATGTACCATGCCTATATAACTTTTACAAGGGGAGTCGGTATAGATAAACGTAGTCAGGAGCTATAAAATAGTTGACAAAATATAAAATCCAAGAATATCTAATAGAAGGGAGGATAGGCCCCCTGAACCTATGGGACGAGGGGATAGGCCCCCCATACCTCGCAAAAGGGGGCAAGCCCCCCCTCTGCACTCCTCCATTAAGCTTCTATGGGGCAACCGTATGGCACCACAAGGCCTTTATTTTCACCTTGAATGGCAACCCAATGACTTGGAAGTTTATGCCCTACCTAACCTAATGGCTAGGCTCACAAATATCATCTATTACCATCAATGGTCACACATAGACCTCATCTAACTTGGAATTTAGATTTCCACAAATGTATGGGCTCTCTCAATGGCTTCTCCTCATAATGGGATCCTTTCAACTTAGAGCATCATGGATCATTTGTGGTCACTTGAGGGTGGCATGTTGAGTATATCTAACACACTCCACATTATTATCATTTAATTTCATCGTATCATTCACAATCATAATAAATGAATTTACTCTCCAATCTTCCTTTTCCATGCATTTGTTTTTACATGGAAAATGCTTATTATTGTTCAATAATGGGACATGTGATTGGCCATCCATGTCTATTTTATTTCTTATCAAATCAGGTCACTTGCTTTTTCAGATGGGGGCATGTTATCACTTATAGAATGCTAAATTATTGGAGTTTATATTGCTGAGGTTTTAATGTGATTTGTGCTTTGACATAATATATGTAGGTTTGTGAGGGCTGGACATATTCAGACACATTGAGCATGATTAATAATATTTTAGATTTTATATATTTCTTGTAAATAATAACCCATGTGAAGGGTTGATTTTCGTTCAATTTAAAAGAATGTCTATTATTGAAAGTGGCTTTTTGTAACTAAAGTGATCTTCCCCTTTTGTAAATAAAGTGGTTGTTTGCATGATAGTCTGCCAATCCTCACTAAAATTGCTATCTTATAGCCTAATGAAATAAATAACCATAAATATGTGCATTTTGGGTGCTCTTCCAATAGAGTGCATGGGGGGAGATAGCACCCAATTCTATATTTTGTTTCGTCTATTGTGCATCTTTTAATGTGTGTGATTCAGATATTGTATTCATGTATGTACACATGACTATTAGATCCTATAACACCTGCATCACAGAAGATCAAGTTGTAGCCCATAGGAGTTAAGAGTTAGATGTAACAGCTTTATTGAAAAAAAAGTGGAGTCTCAATATTCCTTTAAGTACATAGAGTTGGTTTTCTCTACATGAGAAGGTCAAATAGGCTTTATTCTTGTTGTATTGTGTAGCTTTTTTAGACTTATTCTCAATTATATGTGAAAATGGGAATGAATCGTTACATTGCATGGATTTTAAGAAAAATGGTGATAAAGTTCTCTACAATAATTCACACCTTTTAATTCCAATAGGTTAGGTTTGGGTAATTTCATTAGTTCCCGAGTCCCCAAATTCTTTAATTTAAATTAGCATTGTTAGTTCTTTCTATGCTTCCACATGTCTATAATCCCAATTTTGGGCATTCCTTTTGGAGATCAGACTTTTTGGAGATCTTTTTGGGCATTCTTTAATGATCCAAGTGGTTGAATTTACATGGATCATTAAAGATGAGCAAGATGTATTTGTTTTGAAAGCTTTGCAATGAGGTAAAAATTAGAATGGAGGGAATGTCATGTACATATTTATTAGATTTACCTCCCAAACACGTTGTATAAACTTAGATGCTTGTAATTTCACAAGACTTAGTAGGGTGAGAGGTTGGAATATCCTCGAAGCTATTTTGTGTGATGTGCAAGACTTAGTAGGGAGAAAATGATTACTTTTTATACATTTTTGTAGATTTAAGCATAAAAATACATAGATCCTTTCTCAAAAGATGAAAACTAATTGCATATGAAAAGTTATAGAGCCATCATGATTTCTCACTTATGCAAGAAATCATTGAAGAATTATCATGATTTTGAAAGTCATATTAGTAGACCCATTGAACATCATCATTAAAACGTCATGATGTTTTCCCTGTTAGCAAGAGACATCATCAAACTTGTGAAATTATTAATGCATTGCAATTGCCCAACCACATGCACCCTGAGATCCATGACTATTTCCCATCTTGATGATTGAAGTTGAGACATCACAATTGCTTTAAAATGTCAACTAACCATCGCAATTTATTGGATCAAAGACATCGTGATCAAGAAATTTTGGATTGTTCATCATTGAACAAGACATCATGAGACAACCATTCTCTATGAGACATCATGATCGCTCATACATAAGACATCACAATTTCCCTAGAGCTAGATGTCATAATCGTGTAAATACAAACATCATGATTTCCTATGAACATCAAGGTGGCGAGATTTTTATTTTCCACTCCATGCATAGAAACATCTATGGAAAATTCTATAGTTTTGTTCCAATTTTTGGGAGATTCTTTTATTATCTAGGTCTTGGAGACATAGAACCAACAAACTAGATAGTTCTAACACGTGGGGACAATAATTGAAAGCATAATTGGAGGGATAAGAGAGGATTCTTTGAGAGTAGATGATCTATAAGTCCATGTGGACGTGAAATAATTGCTTGTCAAGAAAAAATTAGGAAGTAAATGATTAGGAATTGAGAGAAAATCGTCACTACACACCCCAAATTCATGCAATTAAAATGCAAAAAAGTTCCTTGGAATAGTGAAACAGTAAAGAGGAAATATATCATTTGAAGTAATGTTTTTCGCTTCAAGTGTGTCTTGGTTCATTGCACCTTCCATTTCTACATTTGAAATCTTACTCTTGGATTGTCCCTCTTGGATAGGCCCTCTTGGAATCTTAGTTCCCTCTTGGATTGGCCCCAACTCCTCTTGGAGCTTGAAAAGATCCTCTTCTAATACGTATGTCTAGTTCTTGACCACAAAGTTAACTCCATATGCTTCCTCAAGGAAGTTGTTGAGATCAATGAACCATTCTGCCATTCTAATTATCGACAAATCCTCTTGAATGACTTTTATTGAAGTGAAATCTTAATTTGATTGATTATGGATTTCCTTTTCAACATTTATTGCATTATGTCCTCAAAGTCAAATAACTTTGCTTGTAATTCTTTTACTGTTATGCATAGTTCCTTGTTTTGTTTCATGACTTCTTACTCTTCTAGTGCATGCATTCTTGATTGCATTCTCGCTTTTTTTACTTCTAAGTCTACAAGAAAATTAACATTAGTAATTTATATCAAATAATATAATAATACGAAACAACAATCATGCGATATCATCAGCACACTCAAAAGTCATAAGATTTGAATTAAAATCCACATAATATCACTCCACATCTTAACTTTTGAATTAAAATCCAATCGACATCCACATCATAGCATTCTAATGAAAATTCATATAATATCATTGTAGATCGTAACTTTAAAATCCACATCATCACTACTTTATCAATCCATATGATAATATTTGAATTAAGAATCAATCAACATCATCCACATCATAACATTCAAATTAAATCCATATTTTATCATTGTACATCTTCAGTTTGAAATCCACATCATCATTGTGATATCAATCCATATCATAATATTTGAAATAAAATTCAATCAATGTCATCCATTACATAACATTCAACTTAAAATTCATATCATATCACTACATCTTTTAACTTTTGAAATCCATACCATCATTATACATTAAAATCCATATCATCACTGTATGTATCACCATAACACTTCAACTTAAAGTAAAAATTATATAACATCAACACAATATTTAAATTTAAAAACTTTATAAAAAAACATATTCGATTAACAAATTTGTTTAATCGCATCAATCCACTTGAAAATGATCATAAGCAATCACTCTTAGATGACTCTTAACCGTATCATGTGAGATTTATAGACAACTATAAATAACTAATGTACATCTAGTCTTTTGGTTATATCTCTAGTAAGTTCTAATACATAGTTGAATTTATGAAACCCATTTTATTGATAGAAGAGTCATTTAAACCTATAAACGTAAGTAATTACAAGATAATTGTCACAATTGAGCATGCTTTTGTGATTTAGTATATGGTGGGGAATATGTTGAAATACACTCTTGTGTAATCAAATTAGGGCTAAGGATTTAGGATTTAGGGATTAAGTTTTAGGGTTTAGGGTTTAGGAATTATGATTTAGAGTTTATGATTTACGCTTTAGTGTTTAGGACTTATGGCTTAGGTCTTAGGATTTAGAGTTCAAGGTTTAGAACTTAGGATATAGGGTTTAGGTTTTAGGGTTTATGGTTTAGGGTTTATAATTCAAAATTTAGATTTCAAGGTTTAACTGTTAGGGTTTTAGGATATAAGTTCTAGGGTTTAGGGTTTAGGGTTTAGAGGTTTGGGTCTTAGGGTTTATGGTCTAGGATTGAGGGTTTATGATTTATGGTTTCGGGTTTACGATTTAGGATTTTGTGGTTTAAGGTTTAGAGTTTAGCATTTAGGGTTTAGAGTTTTGGGTTTAAGATTAAGGGTTTAGGATTTCGGGTTTAGGGTTTGGCTTTAGGCTCTAGGATTTAAAATTTTTGGGTTTCGGGTTTAGGTTCATGGGTAAGGGTTTCATTATCTATACATTGATTCTAGCAATAAAAGTAAGATTGATTCTCGCAGGAACCAAAACTTATATTCAAACATCCTTTTTTGAGTCACTCAATTTTGTTACAGCCATACAGTCGGTTTATATTGAGCAGAAATGGATAAAAAAATGCATCGAAATTTATGTACTTTCTCTAAGTAAGATACAACTTTCATTATTTATACATTGATTCTAATACATTAATGCATCGAAATTTATGTACTTTCATTATTTATACATTGATTCTAGTATAAAAAAAAAAAAAACTCGCAACACAACACCATTGTGTTACATCCAATGCAAAGGCATCACAACACGTTGCAATGCAAACTATGCATTGTATGCAGTCTTAGATGGATCATGGTAGTGATACTTGCATGTGCAATGCACGTACAGAATATATATAATGCATGTAGAATGTGTTTTGAGATTGTATGGCATGTGAGTCTATGATAATGCAATCCAAGATTCCTAACAACTGATTCAAGATCATTTGACACATGTATCAGAACCAACATTAACATGTATATGTTGTGGCATTCCTCACACAAAACAGCGGCCCCCTGTTTGATTCAGCACCAATGGGCATCCATACCAGGGACAAGTCC
>CM035427.1:140099723-140189723 GCA_020310875.1 Ceratopteris richardii | reverse complement strand
TTTTGATATTGAACAACTAGGCCAATTTTTCAGCAGTCACAATTATAAGCTTCGAGAGTGCGTGATATAGTGACACAACCCGGTGGATGAAAAACCAATCAAGAAGATACCAAGGAAAGATGACTCTCATTGCAGGCTCAACAATGGCGGCAACATCTAAGATAGGAGGTGTCTATAAAGAGGTATGATCAAACTCATACAAATGCAAAGAAAGATGGTCCGACGAGGGAAGAGGTCATTTTGAGTACATGAATAAATTCATATTCTATTGGAGTAAAACACTTGATTGATTCAAGCCCTTGATATTTTTATCATTCCCACTTTCTAAGTTTGAACATACAATGAGAGACACTGCCCTCATCCTTGAGTGGTAAGACCTTCCCGCTAAATAAAATTTCTTGAATAAAGGTTGTTGTAAGGAGCTAGACACTATCAAAGTGAGTCACCTTGGTAAGACCTCTCCAATATGAGCGAAAAGTCTCTAAACAAGTTTAATGGCCAAAGTTTCCACACATGGCAAACCAAAATCAAGGGGCATCTCATGACAAAACAATTATGGTCCGTCATGAACCATTAGCACCAAACGAAACACTTGAGCATAGAAGAGGGCTACCACATTTCACTGAAAAAGATGAACAAGCACTTGGAATGCTACCCACGTCTCTAGATGATAACTACATACATTTCTTGGATGATTGCACCACTACAAATCAAGCATGGATTACCTTAGAGCAAAATTTTGGAGCTATTTCTAGAAACTCCAAAATAGCACTTAAAATGCAACTTTATTCTCTTACCATGTCTCAATGAGAAGATATACCTACTCTCGTAAATAAGCTAAAAAGTATTTGTACCCAATTAGCTTAATGTGCAATGCCCTATTGAAAATGAAGATCAAGTAACCGTCCTATTGAAAGCCGTTCTCAATGATAAATTTGGACAAATTGTAACTGTCCTTAAAGAAAAGGACCCTATCCCTAAGCTAGAGGATGTCATTAATTCTCTACAACAACATGAAAATAAGTTAAAAACACATAATGAATTCACAACAAATGTCTTGGTTGTAAGAGCCACAAAATGCATTCATTGTAATCGCACCAGCCATTTATCAAAAGATTGTTTTCAAATTAACCCTTGCAAAATATGTGGCAAACCCAACCATGCTACAAAGCATTGTTGACTACGCAACAACAACAACAAAGGAGCTTTCAAAAGGCCTAGCAACATCAACATAGCATAGGAGACAAATGAAAAAGAAGAAGCTCAAGTCAATTTCATCGATGATGATGTGTTATAAAACATCCCCTTTGTACCATCCTCATATGAATAGGGAAGAATTTGTACCACCCATGAGTTTGTTGAAGAAAGGAAATATACATCGTACCACCTGCTTTGTATATGGGAAGGAAACATATGTGTACCACCCTAGCCTAGTTGTGAGGAAAGGATAGTTTTCAAACAGCTACTTGTATAACCAAGCTCAAAGGGGAGATTGTTAGCTATGAGCTTTATTTGTTGTGTGTAAACCCTCTCCAAATAAGATGGTAGTCCTATCTAAAGCCTTATCTACTTTTTATTGGTCAAATGGCTCTCTATTTTTGTATAAAAAGACATCTACTATTATCGAAATGCAAGGCACTCTTCTTTTCTCTATCCCTACGCATGCTTCAAGAGAACTACTCCCAATCTCTCTCTAGCTTATCTCTCCTTGGAGTCGACCTCTGTTTGTACGCAATATCGTGTTGATGTTCTCTGTTCAGTTGCACCATGGCTTACGATCTCCTGCACTTCTTTGTGCATCCATTTTTTGAAGACTCCGGCTTGCCTCCTTTGGCATTTGCCAGAACGGAGCATCTCTTTTGTTGCTTCCACTCCTTGCCTTGAGCCGAAGCTCCTCCTCCATGAGGAAGGCCCTAAGTTCTTCAAAGTTAGAGATTGAGGTCTAATTTGAGTATTAAGAGCAATTACCAAACCATCAAACTTTGGTGGACAGATTTGAAGACAACGTCGAGCTAATTCCTCACTTCACTTTTGCACACCTTCTATGTCCATTTGATTGCGTAGATTCTTTATGCAAGTGATGAACACCTCTGCAGTCTCCTCGTCACTCTCCAAATCAACAAACCTTTCTACTACTAGCTAATACTCCAAGTTCTGAATCAATATCTAATTATGAGTCTCATATTGATTTCTCAATATGCTCCATGCTTCACAAGCCTTGATAGTATGCTGAATGAGAGTCAGAATATTGTCACTAGACAAGGTGTAAGAAGTACCATCAAGGTTACCTTCCGTGAAGGTTGGTGGTCATATCTTCAACGTTGTGATGACTTGCATCATTGCTGCTGCTCCTTGTGCTCCACCTACTCCTGTTGATGAACCACCTTGATTCTGAGTTACAGATGATGACGCACCACTCGACATCTTCTCTCTTTTGTTGTTGAAGCCTCCGCAACCTTTGCGTTTTTGCTTTTGCACCACTCCGAGCCTCTAGAGCTATGATACCATGTAAGAAATAATAGTACAGCAGAAGAGACCAATAGACAGACTTGAGAAAGAATACCAATAGACAAAGTTGAGAAAAAATACACACACAAAGAGAGAGGCTAACTTGGAGATAGAGGACTCAAATTCTCAAATTACAGAGTATTGCAACTACAAAAATGGAGTCCGTTCGTTCACTCCCAATATGGAGCTAAGATGGCGATCTAGATAGACTCTAGATGAAGGCTTACTAGTGCAGAATGCTATGTAGAGCTATAAATGGGCCATGCTTATATAGCTTTTATAATGGGGGTCTATATAGATAAACGTAGTTGGGAGAGACAAAATAGTTGACAAAATACATAATCCGACAATATCACCACAATCAAAAGCCCTACTGTTTCGGCCCTATAAGCCCAAGGGATAGGCCCCCTAGACCCTACAAAAGGGAGCAAGCCCCCCTCTACACTCCCCCCATTAACATTCTATGGGAAAATTGTGTAGCACCACAATGCCTTTATTTTCGCCTTGAATGGAAACCCAATGGCCTGGAAGTTTATGCCCTACCTAATGTAATCGCTAGGCTCACAAGGTCATCTATTACCATCAACGGTCACAAATAGACCTCCTCTAACTTGGAAGTTAGGGTTCAACAAATGTCCAAGCTCTCGCAATGGCTTCTCCTCCTAATGGGGGCCTTATAGCTTAGAGCACCATGGATCATTTATGGTCACTTAAGGGTGGAGTATTGAGTATATCTAACATCATCCTCCACCCACATCTTCACCTTCTCCTCTCCCTCTCAAGGAAACTCTCCTAAGCGACATTAATCCCCATTGAGCCCCTCGTCACATGCGACCTCCCCTTCTTCCTCTATTGGGTGACATACACTCTTCTCCAACATCACCACCTCCAGGTAATACCTCATGTGACACTTTCCTCTTTACTCCTACTTAGCATCCTAGTACGACACCACTACCTGCTTCAAGGCACCCTACTAGCCTCATCCACCTCCTCTAAGGTATCTCACTCCTTCCCTTCTTCACTATCCTCTCCAAGCGATACCACTCCCTACCACATCTACCTTCTTCAAGGCACTCCGCCTCCCATCTCTTTCACGCAACACTTCTAGGACTCTTCCAGGAGACACCACCCTTACATCTCTTCTCCAAATACCATCTATCTCTTCCAAGATCATGGAATCCACATAATCCCCCCAAGATAGTAGGACAAATGCATTTGAGTTTCAAATTTCTTTCCAAGGTGGCCTAGATCAATCCTACTCTGAATGAGGTAGAGAAGGCACCACTCACAAACACAATTGCTCTACTTCTAAATCTGCCCATGTTCGTACAATATCTTCTAAGACATCCATGTTGTCTAGGATATGAGTCGATTGTGCCAACACTTGCAGCACAATTAGCATCATGTATAGAGGACATAGAATAGCCTGATTGGAACTTACTCCATTTCCTCTCATAAAGGCTTTTTTATACATAACCATAGTGAAAACATCATTATCCACTGCTAGCTTTGGAGACTCCACAACCCTAGAGGATTCCACTTCTTTGGATGATTCAGCTTCTTTAGAAGGTCCAATAATGTGGGTTTGCTCCTCTCAGGCAATAGTTTTTGTGGGAGCCCTCATTTGTACATCAGGATTGACGCTCTTGAAGGTGGATCTAACTGATTACTATAATTATTTCTGTTACCTGTTGCCGCATTAATTGTCTTACTTCTCTGTTTGCCTAAAACCTATTCTTCAAGCACCAGCACCTTCTCACCTAGGCATGAGGAAATCAAAATCACTCCCACTTCTTTCAGCATGGGGTGACTCTTGAAATAATGTCGAACCCCAGCTAAGTTACCCCATTTTAAGTATAAAATTATTCTTCCCACATTAGTAACATTAATACCCAATGTTTTGGGGAAGGGCGTCGAGGTATTCCACATGATATATACCCTATTTTTATTAGGAGCAGATATAGATGGTGTATACAAAACTTTACCTAGGCTCTTGGCAACATGACCAGCGGCAGGCCAAAGAAAAGTCGGAAGATACACTAGTTCAACTCATACTGGGCACATATATAATAACTCTTCCTTCATATTTTATTCTGAGCATCCTCACTTCAAACAAACCATGCCCCAAATAAAAGATTTATCTACCGCTAGTCTGCAGCATATCCATATCCATCAATGATGGCCTGAGCCACATCTATAATTGAAGGAATTCAAGCCATGAAAAACAAAAGGATCCCCCTTTGGTGAAACATAAGGGTAGAATCCCATAACATAGAAGGATCCACTTCTGTAGTTAGATCTCCTTTCACTGACTCATCCTTGGTAAGTGTCTGATCAACCATGATCTTAAACTGTTGTAAATTCAAACCCTTATGAGCACCTGCATGTGACTGATCAGTAGAAGTATTAGCATTCATTGAGGGTGCGTCCATTTGTACTGTTGTCTGAGACATATTTGGACCTGTACTACTTTAATCCTCAGTACACCTCTTCTTCCGAAATTTCATACAACCTCTGCACAATCACGAAGATGACCTGTAACTTGAAAACCCGAAGAGAACAAGTAATGTATGAACTCTGTACAGCAGCGCAGCAGCAACTCGAATGTAAAATGACAGACGAGTTCGCTAAGTCTTCAAAACAAACTGTCAGCCCTGCAGAACCCTAAATCTACAGAATCGCCAGTCGTGAACAGAATTTCAGCATCGAACTGTCAACAGAACCCTAGCAGGACATGTACACAGTACATCTATGTACAAGATGACACACGTACAAAGCGTGTGTGTGTGTGTGTGTGTGTGTGTGTGTGTGTGTGTGTGTGTGTGTGTGTGTGTGTGTGTGTGTGTGTGTGTGTGTTATATACATACCCACAAAGAGCAGCAACATATTAAAGGCATTATGGTCCACTGGGCTGATTGGGGGTCTCCATTTTGGTTGGCTGAAGCCATCATTACTTGTTCCCACACTTCCGGGCTCCTAGTCTGGACCACTCCCCCACTATCTCTACTCCTTGCGAACCTTACCTCCCCTTCCCACTAATCTGATCCTTGCAGTACTCTCAGTTACACTCAGGGATATCCATATGCACCCCCCAAGAGCCTATATAAGCACCCCATGGGCTCTCAAGAAGGGTGATACAGAAGTATACGCGAGGCATAAGGGAGATAGATGACCCTACTGGAGAGTTTGATGCTTCCGGGAGGGGTGCAAAGATCAACTTCAAGCAAATATGCTTCAAGCTAGGAAGCAAAGATCGACTCAAGCTAATCCACACATGTGAGAAGGGAAGGGTCAGCTTCCACATCTAGATTACTATTGGAAGGGTGGATCAAAGGGGCTTGTTCCCAAGAAGCAGGGACCTGCAGTGTGGGCTTAAGGGATAGCCCAAGTAGAAGAAGACATCTATTTCCTTCCTTGCACAAGTGTGATGTATTTGGTTTAGGTGAAGGCCCTCCTGAAGCTAGACTGATGAACCATCTGCCTAGTGGGCAGGCCCAAGTCGACAGTTGGGCTGGACTATCTTTGCTGGACCAAGTCGACCGTGGACTGGACTGTCTTATGCTGCACCAAGAAGTCGACCGCTGGACTATAATCGGCTGGACCAAGTCAACCGTTGGGCTGGACTAACTTTGATGGACCCTCTCGGCTGGATTGCCGGACTATATTGTGGGCTAGACCATCTCAGCTGGACTATGTTATGGGCTGGACTATCTCAGCTAGATTAAGACTGGAGTGGAGTTGGTCCAGCAAAGTGATTGGCTGACCACCTGTGGATGCATACAGAGGTCCTTATTCACATGTCTATGATGATGGTAGCACTTTCAATGTAATTGCAAGGCATGTTGGCGATTATCTGTCTTTATAATGTTTACTAGTTTATGAGGCTGCCACATTGATAAGCTCCTAGAACCTCTCTGTTCAGCTCTTATTAACTCCCTTTTCAGCTCTTAAAAGCTCTCTGTGAGCCCTTTGGACAGTATCCTTTAGAGCAGCACCCTTGTGATAACTGCAAAATGTGTGATTGATAATTTTGAATGGATTATGGTTTCATGATTCTTTTTTGCATGTTGAAGGCACACTACCCTTGTTCGTAGCCTCACTTCTCCCATACAGGGACGCCTTGTCTTAAGGCAAGATCCCCACCATTGTGGCTGCCTGGAGTGCCCCGCTCTAGGGGATGAGGTGAGGGCAGAACATGACCTGCATATTTGCCTGCTATAGGAAGAAGAAAGGAAAAAAACATCCTCAAAAAATGTTGTACCCGCACCATGAAGGGTGGGCACTGGCATCTGGAGTCGATTACATTGTACCTACTATCACTGACCATAAGCTTGGATGTCTGTTGCTATTATATCCCTTTCAGTAGTTGCAACAAAAAATCACATTAGGAATCATATTACTAATCCATCAAAGAGCTTCTTTGTATGGCTAGAATTTAACTACTGGTACCAGGTGGACTAGCAATATGATGTTCTTTCAGGAATGAGATTCACATTCAGAATGTTGGTTGTTAAACTATTAATTGCCATTGGGCTTCTGTTGGCTAAGTTAGCCTTTATACCTGTTTTACTATGTCATGAAAGTTGTGTTGCAAAGGGAGAAGAATGCACTTGCAGCAGAATTTGAGAAAGAAGAGATAGCATGTGTGAGCTTCTACTATACTCTTCTATCTCTAAATTCCAAAAGTAAGGCATTAATAATGATCAAACATAAGATAGTTGCTTATCTTGCTGATATACTGTGAGTAACAAATCTATTTAGGTCCTTACTTTTTCATTCACTAGTTTTTGATGAGGGTTTCTAAAACCTACATTCAAAATTAGGGTTTGCTGTAGAACAGTTCTGAATTGTTCATATTCTCCATATTCTCACACACACACACACTCTTCATACCTCTTAGGCACTATACACACAATTTCTTATATCTAATTCCCTATTTCTACCTAGATTCAGATATTGTCAATTTATATCATATTCACACATTGTAATTTGACATTGGAATATAAGATAGTGTAGATGAGCATCCTAGCTTTCTCACCACTTCGAAAAACTTGTCTACTCTCTCACTCATCTCTTTTTGAGTATTAAAGTGTGTATGCTAAGGTTCATCTATTGGAAGATCCTGTAAATCTGTGATTAATTGTATTTAGGCCCACCCCACTACCCAACAGTTTTCTGCTCTAAGGAGAACCCCATTTCGTAATTTTATAGCATCGCATAGACTTGCATTACAAAGACTAAAATTTCAGCAATGTTGAGCACTTTTTCTTCCACCAGATTCGGCTTTTTGATACAGTTAACCTCAAGTGCAGTAAGATAACAAAATAAATACAATATCAAAAATTAATCATGATGATGATGATGATGATGATGATGATGATGACGACGACGTACAACATATCCGTTATTCCTGTTATTGGTGGTTGTCAAACGAAGCATCACACTATCAACGCCAAAAACTCATCCATGCTTCACAGTGTATATCAAACATGCAAACAAAAAAGGTAATGCATTAGAATGAGTAGGAAACAAGAGGAAAGTAGGAAGAGACACCAGAGATAGCAAAAGAGAATAAGAATTAGGAATGAGGGGACTAGGATATAGATCATACAATCGATGCAACACAAAATTGATATTCAGAACATATGAAATTTGCGAGAAAAATCGAGAAAAAAGAAGTTAGGGATAAGGGGATGGGGTATGAATCATGCTATTATAGATGAAACACAAAATTACATTCCAGGAATTGGCAGAGTTAACAGAAAATCGCAGCAAGTACAAACAGGTGGGGAAGGGGAATGTGTGCCTGCAAGTTCAGTGCTCAAAAGATGGATTATCTCAGGTACATGTTCTCTCCTTCCGCTTTCACATAATCTTAAAGTAATATGGATTACAAAAATATCTCCATAATCATCTTTACAGAATCTCTAGATATGCAAGACACAAGCAGCATGTCTGTGGTCGTTTGTAACTGCCGGTTTGGATAAAACACGCTGACGATTAAGAATCAGAGCCATTAAACAGTAGCATTATTCCCTCGACTTATTTATCTTTTATGTTTTATTGAAGATAACTGATCTGAATTGCATACATGTCTCAATTCGAGAATTCGACCAATGCATGCCTCAAGGGTCCTCCTCAAATCAATGCGTTTTTGAGCATGGACTATCTGCATGTTGAGATGAGAATGTAATAACGTGAGCAGCTGAGCAAACTCAAATTCAAAATTGAAATCCATAATGTGAATATTCGAACATGATGTTTTGTTTTATTGGCAAAATACATAAGATACATAGATTGGTTTCAGTTTCCTTTTTGTAGGATGGACCAGGAGGCCCACTTAGTGGCTTAAGCAGATTTCTCCTTTCCAGTTATTTGTGAGTTAACTCATTAGGCAAGCATCCCAATATAGGTCTTTCAGATCAACATGAGAGATGCATGGTAATGGCAGAGGTCACACATGGATCCTTTGTGATTGGATGCTCCATCCAATAAGGTGGAGAGACTCCAGTAGTTAAGAGGCAACAGCCAAGCCAACACAGCTCACTAAGTAAGCGTTTGCTTTTCTTCATGGAAACAATGGGACTTGAGCCCATAACCTAAAGGTTACAAGGTCAAGTCTTTTCACTGCTAACTCATACGTGACTTTGTTGTGCTTGATGAAAGAAGTAGACACAGACCCACAATGGCAAACTGATTTTCATAACTGCGTACCAATGATCTCAGGCAAAGGTTACCTGGTCAAAGCAATCTTCCATCTTTCTGTATATTTGTATATATCTCACATATAAAACTGAATATTCTTGTATTCCCTGCGGATCAAAGTTTACAAAACAAAAAAGGTGACTCAGATGAAAATTTGTTAATGAGAAAAGCTTATGTGTACTGCAAACAGCACTTTGCACGAAAAGTTTTTTCCAGTTTGAGATTGCATTTCATAGAGAGAGAAACATGAATTGAGAAAAACCAGCTGAGTGAAATTGAAATAGCTGCTCCTTTATCGTCATGATCAGAGAGGCTTTTCTTCCCCCAAAGGCAATATTTCCTTTCAGAACCTGCCTTTCATCATTATCACTAGGCCACATCTTCATCCTCCATATCGTTTAAGTACATCCCTTCCACACCTTCCCCTCCACTTCCAAGGTTCGCTGCCTGTTCATTGGACTCCCCTAGATTTATGTTTCTCACCGAACATTAATCAGGTAGAATAAACCGGATGCAGCAGAATAGATCAGTGGAGAGAGATGAGAAGAACACAACTAGAGTGATCGAGCTTTTGAATTCAAAATTTCCAAAAACATAATTATAAAGATGACACCTTCCACCCATGCACTCTCAAAGTGGAGCTTAGATGGTGATCTAGACATACTCAAGATGAAGAGCACAATAATGTCAATCCCTACAAAATTGTATGAAGGTCATGCTTCTATAATTGAGAGTGTCAAAATAGCCGTAAAACATAATAAATTATAATTTTCAACAACACACCCATGGCCCGAGTCCTACCATATCAACCTTTTGGGTTGGGAGGATACTCCCCACGAACCTCTCGGAAGTGCATTCCCCCCATTTAAGCTCTTTGTCAAAACTGTGAAACATCACAAGGCCTTTTGATTTCACCTTGAATGGCCACCTATTAGCTTTGAAGCCCATGTTCTACTTAACCTAATGCCTACGATCACAAAGATCATCTAGGTTACACAGAGACCTCATCTAACTTGGAACTTAGGATTCCACAAATGTCTAGACTCAAAATAGCTCATGCTCATAATGGGCCCTTACAAATTAGATTACCTTGGATCGTTGGTGGTCTAATGAGGGTAGACAACCCACAATATAAAATGCAAAAAGCTATGATAACATCACCATTCAAGAGATCATGAATCGAACATGGGTCCTCAACAAAGTTGAAACTTGTCTAGTGTTGAAATTGATAGCAAATTTTTTTGGATCCCTCGTAGGGCACCTGACAATGTGAAAGAACTACCATCAGCAATAGTCATAATGATCTTTTTAACTCCCATGACATGATAAGAGGAGTTTTTAACACATGCAACAATATTCAATGTAGGAGCCATGAAGCGAAGAAACTACACTGAAAGGTAATATGTTTGGTTGCACCACTATTAACGTACCAAACATCCAAGTCTACAACAAACATATACCACTCGTGAAAAAATGGGTCAAGTTGCAATTAATAGTAAATGTCAATTCTTCTTTCTCAACAAGATTAGCATACTTTGTTTTAGGTATAGAGGCCTCTGCAACAATCATTGCAGCCTCTTTCTTCTTTGCCTCCTTTGCAACCAGTTGAGGACAAGTCTTTATAACATTATCATTTACCTTATAGAACTTGCAAAATTGTTTCTGTTTTTTGTTTTCTTCTCATCTTTGTCTTGCTTTTTTGAATGTGCAACATTAGCGGATTTTGTCTTACTAGTGCATGAGCTCCATTTATCTTTTCCCTTTTGACTAGCTAAGAAAGCTTGATCTGCACCACACATAATTGGCATGTTCTACCTACACTGACCTTCTTGTAGCAAAACAGAAACTAACTCCTCAAAGGTCAAAGCATTTGGGTTGGACGAAGAGTAGAAGCAAAATTTCTAATAAGAATCTGGAAGATCATTAAGAACAGTCTCCAAACGTGAACTATCTAGCAAGATTTCGTCAACAAAACCAAGTAAAAATGAATGAATTGCTCTTTCAAATTTTTTATCTTTATCAAAAAATTGTTCATTGAATCTCCTTCATTCATATGCTCACTCTCCAATTGTTTTTAGAGGTACGCAACACGAGCCCTATTTCTTGTTTGGTATAATGTTGTAAGACTATCCCAAGCATCTTTTGTTGTCTTGAAGGAGCAAATGCGAGGGACAAAGGAACTTTTCACAAACAAAACTAAATGCATGTGAATGTGCATCTCTGCCATCTCAACAATGTTTCTCTATAATAGATGCAACAAGAACCATAGCATGACCAAGAAATTGAAGATCATCATCTTCAACACCATCTACATCATCTTCAATCACTCTATTTACAGGTGTAGCTATTTACAGGTGTAGCTATTTACAGGTGTAGTAGGATAGTTTTTTCAACACCCTACACAATGTTTCATAGGCATTTTGGTACCAATACATGACAAATCACGTATGACCACAATAGGTAATTAGTACCATCCAACTTATCCTCCAGATCCAACATACAAAATACATCATTGCTTTCAGCTATACCACTAGATACTCTAATGTGGGAAATTGATTGTACCTCAAAAAGTTGAGCATAAATACCCAATTGAGCTCTGCTAGACTTATAAAAGACTTCGAGCCTCTTGCCGTGGTGAAATGAAAATTGTATATATGTTTAGAACAAAACGAAAAACTTGTCTGCACAATCACTACGAGTATGCTCACGAATTTTTGTGCAATTTTGAGCCTCTAACCGGAAGGCTATCAATGACGCCCTAGAGTAAGTGACTACCTTCTCTGATACCAATTGTTGGAGTTTGAGAAACCCAAAAGCACACAAACAGCACAATGAAGAAGAAAAAACTTGGAGAACCATTGAATGTATTACCCAAGTGATTGTACAAAGATACATGATCCAGTAGGGTTATACGCATATATAAAATCCGAGGGGGGAAAAACTTCCTAAAAAGAAGACAAAAGTGCCCCAACGGTCCTAAGTGTGTTCACACACATCACTACCGAAATATATCAACAATAAACAGACCAAGTTACTACAATCTAGGTGCCCTCACCTATGGAGGCCCTCACTATAAAGATGTAAACTCCTATCAAAAATTTGTATCGTTCTGGAACATCATACGAAGTGCTAATCAAGGTACGATATAGAAGAGATCTGTGAGTCATCAATGTGGAGAAGCTTCTGTGATGAAGGTTTCTCCTCTCTCTCTCTCTCTCTCTCTCTCTCTCTCTCTCTCTCTCTCTCTCTCTCTCTCTCTCTCTCTCTCTCTCTCTCTCTCTCTCTCTCTCTCTCTCTCTCTCTCTCTCTCTCTCTCTCTCTCTCTCTCTTTGTGTGTGGGTGAAGGGTTCCCTGACTCATGGACTGAGCACATCATAGTGCCCATTCATAAGTAAGGTGACGTTATGGATCCAGCTACATATCAGACGATCATGATTGGCCCCACACTAGCCAAATTATATGGGACAGTGCTAGAGATGGAGTTGAGCACTCTCGCAGAGCGGAAGGGTATCAGGGCCCGGGGAAGGCAGGTTTTAGACGAGATTACTCTACCATTGACCACATCTTCACTATGAGATGCCTGATCGACCAGGAATGGGTGAGGAAGAGGAGATTATACTACTTCTCTGTGGACTTCCGCAAAGCCTTCAACACAATTCCCAGGGAACGGCTCTTCAGATGCCTACTCGATATCGGAGTTCCAGATGAGATGATATGGGGGATCTACGCCCTTTATGAGAGAGTATCTAGTAGAGTCAGATGTCCAGGTGGCTTATCGGACTCACTTGCTAGCACTATCGGCCTTTCACCCACCCTCTTTGGTCTATACATTGATGAGATTGTGGACTTTATATGTCAGGGAGGGGAGGGCATTGAGGTGCGAGGGACTACTGTTCATATTGTTTTACATGTTGATGATATTGTGCTGGTTTCAAAATCTGAAGAAGGTCTACAGCGCCACCTACGCGGCCTAGACGACTTCTGCATACATAGAGGGCTATAGATAGATAGATACATACATAGATAGATAAATAGATGTAAAACCAAGGTTATGATTTTTCATACATCAGCAAAGGTGAGGAGACATAGTTCTTTCAAAGTAGCAGGCGGACCGATTGAGGTAGACGGATCATATGTCTATCTCAGAGTGACATTCACAGCAGGCTCTCGGGTTTTCTCTATGTCTCAAGTAGCCCGAGATCGCATCACACGTGGATACACAACACTAGCCTTGATGGAGGGACAATACCACAAGTCAAACTTTCAAGAGCCCCGCACAAAGGGATGGCTCTTCGACACTCTGGTTACACCAGCGCTCATGTATGGAGCAGCCATATGGGGGGCGGGATTAGCTACATCAGCATGGACCGCATTGGAGAGGCCACAGATTCTCATGATTGCAAGTCTCATCCTCATCAAGCCTTCAGTACCACATGATATCATCAGTGCATAGCTTACTGCACCACCGATGCTAGTAGAGGCAATGTTCCAGAAAATATGCCTATTACATAGGATACAGAGCATGGACACAGAGTGCATCACTTATCGAGCTTTTCACACGTCATGTGACATGGCACTAGCAGGTGACACCTCCTCATGGTACGCACGGACCCGAGATCGGCTAGCCCATCATGGATTTGACATAGATAGACTACCACCACTGCAGTATGACTTATCATCCCCCACCTATTCGTTCTCCCACCAGGAGAGGAACAGGGTCATGCGTCAAGAGCTATGGCACACATATATACAGAGGACATGGATTAGCCCCAGGGATACACTGCCACCGAAAATGCTCTACTACCGTGAGTATTTTCTACAGATCTCAGATCAGGGCTTTATTGAGACTCCGTCATACATGCAGACATACTTACCACACCACCTCCGAGTCGTCCTTGGGGAGCTTCAAGTTTCATCACATAAGCTAGAGATCAAGAGGGGTCGGACCATGGGAATACCTAGAGAGGAGAGGTGGTGCCTAGTATGCCATACAGAGATAGAGAGTGAGGAGCACTTTGTTACAAGATGCCGAGCATACTCAGATCTACGAGCACAGTTCCATACAGAGGAGTCACTACGATTGTTGCATGACCATTGGTGACCAGCAGAGGTTGGGACGATTCCTCACAGCAGCATATGAGAGTCGAAAGCAGCTGCTACAGCCCACGCATCAGACACAGCTGAGTACACAGCGGACCATTACTCAGTTCTTTCAGCGAGATGGGCGACATCAGACGAACCCACTTTCCAGAGGCATAGGGCTAACGATCCGGCAGGAAGTGGCACAGAGTTTTCACACATATAAGTGTGCGTGTTCACATTGTTATGGGTTCACACTAGAAATTTTAGGGTAACATGGAAATCATGTATGAGAAAATCTTCAATCATGAACATCCTATGAGAAATATGGTGCACACATTTATATAGTGTTCATAAATACATGGGGTAAAGATTCCACCATAAAGCTACTGGATCACCTCATGAAAATATTTATATGGGTTTGGCTTCAGAGTATTGTAGAGATGGAATCTCGACGACAATGCTCCCCCCTTGCAACACTACTTTATCTTCACTACGCCACCATTGCTAGGTGCACCATCATCTTGTTGTTTTCTGCCTACATAGTTCTTTTTTTGTAGTGAATATTTTTCTTTTTCATTGCTACACAGAGATGACCACACTTGTACATGGTTTTGTCTCATAGGCCAAGTTTGACCTTTTGGTAGACGTTAATATGACTCTCTCTCTCTCTCTCTCTCTCTCTCTCTCTCTCTCTCTCTCTCTCTCTCTCTCTCTCTCTCTCTCTCTCTCTCTCTCTCTCTCTCAATCGTCATCCTCTTCCTTTTTGTAGCATAAGCTATACACCCCTAATTGTATCATTTCATGAATTGAAATGATATAAAATATCCCGACACACCCCGTCTTCATTGCATGGCTGCTGGCTTTTCTAGACCATCACACTCTCTGAATTACCTCCTTGGCATTTTCAGCTCATAGAATATTATCTTCTTTTGGCTTTTCATTCCCAGATAGTGTATCAAACCCATCATGATGTATTTATCTGGTCTCATATGTCATTTTCGCATTCAAAAGAACTCAGTACATCATTTCATTTCTCTCTCTCAATCAAAATGCCCACATATGCTTGAAGAAACTGAAGGCATAAACTGTATCGAATGTAATTAACGATTTTCAAAGATTACTTCTTTGAAATACCGTGGTCCATGTTAACCTTTTTTGTTTTGCCCCATCTATGTACAAAGACGATAGTAATTGAAACCAAGGTTGAGCTGCAATACTACCTTCAAAACAACCTTTGGATCATCATCCTCAAGGAGCTTCACAAGTTCTTGCATTGCTTCTTGTAGCTGAATGTCAAATGTTCTGAAATCATCAGGCGAATAACTAAATAAGTGACGAAAAAAGATCTAGCATTTTCCATCTGCCAACATCTCAATGCCATGTATGAACTAAAATGCCACCATAAAAATAATAATGAATACATAATTAAAATGACAATCTGCATTAGGACATGGCTAGTGTGGGAATAAATGATACAATGCCATCAGACTTGGACCATGGCACATGCATATGTATTCCAAACAAATTCACAAGGAGATGCATCCTCGACAAAATGAACCACCTTCAATCGAGGAATAGGGATTTACTATTCCATGATTAAACTAATCTTTTTAAGCATAAATATGTCGCTATTATCTCAATGTCTAGTTATTGGGGAATTGATTACTAAAAGAATTATAATGTAGAACTCCGATCAACTCGATGATTCCTTTTTCATCTGAATGCATACCACATATCACCGCACTTAAGTTTCAAATAGCATATTTGGAAAACGAAATTTTCTTATAAACCAATATGGGTTTTCGCAACCATATTTAGCAGAGACCTCAACATGGGGTAAACTAGCAAGAATCAAGAGCATCTATTCATTAGTCAAAGCAAAATCTTTCAATGTCAGTATCTCATATCTCAGGCACTTGGAATGGAACGAAGTGCATGTTGCACGTATAAAGAAGGAAAATAGTTCTCCATGCAGTGACTTAATCATATCATTTCTCATCACGCAAATAACGTTCTAGAGATTAAAACCTTTTGAATAAAGGGTTAGGCTTCAAAATACATACTGGGATATGTGTTAGGTGTATTTAGCATGTTTTTAACTCAAACTGTTCGCTTCTACTAATATGTATAAAACGTTTACATACATTTCCCACCCTTGGATGGGAGGCCTAGTTTCATAAGATCTCATGAAAAACTAGCGCTTGGATTTATCACATGCTTTCACCACCAATAGCGTTCCATACGGTAATTAGGCAGCGCATAATTTCTCTGAACAGCGGTCGCTGCCAAACACATAATTGGTTAAACATAATTGTTTCTGTGGCTAAACATGTAGTAAAAAACGATTTTGAGCCGTAGGCGATCCATAAGCAGGTAAAGCGTCAACATAGGCATATTCAAAAACTGAGACGTCTTGCAGTTGCAAATAAGTGTGGTGAGCACGATCCTTTTGAAATGGAACCATCAAGTGCAATAGACATCTTTGTTGTTGATGGTCTAAGACGGCCAGGTAAGGAAATGGGAAGAGCTGTTGATCAATTGAAAGTCTCAGCTTTGCTTTCTGCGACTCCGGTATAGAATTAGTTCATCACACGACAATATTAAAGCGTAATGACAACTGATTAACTATCTGGATCGCCATGTCTAACACAAAGCTGGGTATATGAAACACTACATACAGGTCTCTCTCTCTCTCTCTCTCTCTCTCTCTCTCTCTCTCTCTCTCTCTCTCTCTCTCTCTCTCTCTCTCTCTCTCCCAGCGCGAATAAAATGGCAGGCAGCCTACATGTGCGACATGATTCTCCACTGTCAAGCGAGGACAGTAAAACTGCTTATTGCTCTTTAAAGTCGGGCATCCATTTCACGCAAACCTGTCCTGTGCATACGTGCAGGACGTGGATAGCCTGGTCTCTCTCTCTCATATACTTCGCGAGAGGGTGGCGAAGAATAACCATGGAATCCCGATATCAATAAACAAAAAGGAAAAATGGCGCGCGCGCAACAACTCAATAGAAACTCGATAGGGAATCAGGAATAGCCCTCTACATGCACGCTTTTACCATCGACAAGAGAGATCAACGAATTCGCCCAAAAGCCAACATATCCTCTCAAAAACTTTCGTTTATCGAAAAAACTTTCGTTTTATTGAACATATCCTCGAAAGAATTTGGTTTCTCATCTCACCGTTGTCTTGACGCCCCCCAAAAGGGAGACAAGCGGGTCCGTGTCGCTCGCAAACTGACCTTCTTTTTCGTGCTACAAGCACACAACGGTGTATATATATATATATATATATATATATATATATATATATATATATATATATATATATATATATTTCAATAAATTGGAGAACCCTCTCTAATTTTATTTGATTACCATGAGATACAACGAATTGAGGATGCTTAAATTGACTACCGTGAAGTAGAAAGATTTAGGTGTGCTTAAGTGCGTTGTAATTATTTAGTTCATTTTGTCAAAGATCAAAGAAATGAAGCTCATCAAAGAGGGGCCTTATGGAGTTCCACCCACAATGGGAAATGAGGCTTGTTCGGGCTCCTTAACCTTTCCTACTTTCTTTGCGGCTTTATAAGGGAGATCATTGCCCCAATTGGTAGTCCATTGGCCTCCAAGGAAGATACTCCGAGTTTCAACTATGAAGGTGTGTCACACTCTTTTAACACTAGGTGGCACCCACAGATTTGTGCTGAAGTGGACCTTAACCTTGTTCTTTCCACCAACATCCTCATAGACATTGGTAAAGGACTCCCTCTTGAACAGGAGCTAGTTTACATAACTTTCCTAATGCTTGCTTCCACTATGGGCTGCAAGGTCATAGGATCAAAGATTGCCCCCTCATGCGAAAATAAGTTTTGCCATAAGAGAATAAGGAAAATGTTGAGGCCGAAAATGTTCAGGCTTTGGTTGACAAAATCATTTTGACTCCAAAAGAAAAATCTCGAGATCCGAAACCAGAAAAGTTCAAAGGAATGCAAATCGAGGATCTTAATTCAGAGGCCTTCACAGAAGTTAGGCATAGAAGGAGAAGAAGTCCCGAAGGAGGAGGTGGGTTGAATCTCTCTCTCTCTCTCTCTCTCTCTCTCTCTCTCTCTCTCTCTCTCTCTCTCTCTCTCTCTCTCTCTCTCTCTCTCTCTCTCTCTCTCTCTCTCTCTCTCTCTCTCTCTCTCTCTCTCTCTCTCTCTCTCTCTCTCTCTCTCTCTCTCTCTCTCTCTCTCTCTCTCTCTCTCTCTCTCTCTCTCTCTCTCTCTCTCTCTCTCCCTCTCCCTCTCTCTCTCTCTCACACACACACACACATCATGGGGGTCGTGTGAGAACACCTCCTGGGTGAGGTGGCAAAGAGGTCACATGGCACGAATAGGGACTTATGTCATATGTTAGAGGAATTAAGAAAGGTTGATCTCATTATTATGAGACTCATGCGTGAGTAGTCTCTCACGAAAGCATAACATAGCTCGGTGGTTGGGAGGTTCGAAGACGTACGTGTGTGTTCGTAGATCATGCGCAAGCAGCCATGGATAGCAAAAGCATAGAATCTGTTATAATACTATATTGGTATCAGAGCGCCGATTTAGGCCTAAGGGACAGCGTGAGTGCTGTTAGGATTCGAACCCAAGACGTGCTCTAAGAGAGACGAATGCCTTATCCAACAGGCCAAGTGACTTTCTGTAGCAAAGTAATCTCTCAATCATAATAGGATATGTACTATTGCCGAACCCAAGTCGCAAGTAAGAGAGGCGTTGAACTATCCATGCTGCCAAGGCTCTTCTGCTGACCTTCACGAGATGGAGCACTTGCGGGGTGTCAAAATTGTGGAAGTATCATGGATGTATTGTTCACCTCTACCCAAAGTCGTGAGAGAATGAGGAAGATGGATCTCACTTCCCAATCTACAAGAACTTCTCCTCTGTATGATCAAGAGGATTTCTGGAACAAGATCATTTGCATGGGATTTCTCACCATCTCACAGTACATGTATGATACTTTTTTCTTATTTCTAGAAGTTTATCATCGTAACACTCCATTTTTAGCAAAAGAAAGGATGGGCTTTGGGCCAAGCTCTTGGAGGGAAATCATATATAGGGAGAGTATGATATATATACTCTCATCTACAATCAAGGATTCCCTCAAAATACAAGTAAGAACAAGCTATTGGAATCTCCAAAGTAGCTATGTTCATGATTTTTCACATAAATTTCAAAGACTGTTTTGATAAATAACCATTTTGGGAAGGGGAAAAGAAGAGGTATTTTTCATAGATTGGTTGAAAAAACCATGCATACCTGTAGTCTAATGTATTGAATTCCATATAGGATTACGAAATCCAACATATAACCCAGTATGATGGGAGTTTGAAGCTCCACAAAACCCCCTTCCATCACTGTTTGAGAAAAAATTTCAGCACTCGAATTTAAGAAATTCCCATTTTGGAAGAGGGAAAACGAGGTGCGCTAACTATGGATGGATGGGAAAAAGTATATATACTGAGAGTATGCTGTATGGACTTCCTAGTGGAGTCATTAGATTCATTAAAATGATAAGTTAAGGAGGAATTTTGTATCCTCAAAGACCCCCTTTCCACACTTTTTGAACAAATTTCAGATGCTAATTTTTGTTAAACTCCACTTTAGGAGTAAGGAAAGAGACCATTTAAGAGGCTTCCCATGGATTGTGCATACATACCTCGAGTATGGTGTATGTATTACCATGGAGAATGAGAAAATCCAAGAAAAAGTCATATTAGGAGTGGATTAAAGGCTTGCTAAAATGTTGATTTAGGCCTCTTTTTGGGAGAAAATTAGCATGCAACAAGGGAGGATTTGGTAAGGTGATTTTTGCTAAATGGAAGAGTGTTTTTGGGCACCCCAAAAATCACATTTTTGCACTTTTTCGAGTCCCTCCAATAGTCCACTAGTTTGGCATGTCCCGCTTGGAAAGGTCATATCTTGGGGCTGGAAAACTCCAAATTGGACGTGCTATGGCTCATTTTGAAGAGCACAAGTTTATCAAAAGAAATTTTGGAAATTATATATTTTTGCAGGTCTGTACAGGTTTGCAAAGTTTGAACAGTTTTTGGCAACTACCTTTTGGGAGCCATATCTTACAAACCAGGAAGGCGAGAGGGTGGCGAAGAATAACCATGGAATCCCGATATCAATAAACAAAAAGGAAAAATGGCACGCGTGCAACAACTCAATAGAAACTCGATAGGGATAGCCCTCATGACACAACGAGAAGAGACTGGTTTCTACATGCACGCTTGAGCAAAGCTTTTACCATCGACAAGAGAGATCAACGAATTCGCCCAAAAGCTAACATATCCTCGAAAGAATTTGGTTTCTCATTTCAACATTGTCCTTCCAAAGTTCCAACGCACGGACCGGCTTGTCATCTCAACACGGACCTGCTTGTCTTGACTCTTGACGCCCCCCCCAAAAGGTGACAAGCGGTCCGTGTCGCTCGAAAACTAACCTTCTTTTTCGTGCTATAAGCACACAAGGGTATATATATATATATATATATATATATATATATATATATATATATATATATATATATATATATATATATATATATATATATATATATATATATATATATATATATATATATAGTTCAATAAATTGAGAACCCTCTCTAATTTTATTTGATTACCATGAGATACAACGAATTGGGGATGCTTAAATTGACTATCGTGAAGTAGAAAGATTTAGGTGTGCTTAAGTGCGTTGTAATTATTTAGTTCATTTTGCCAAAGATCAAAGAAATGAAGCTCATCAAAGAGGGGCCCTACGGAGTTCCACCCACAATGGGAAACGAGGCTTATTTGAGCTCCTTAACCTTTCTTACTTTCTTTGTGGCTTTATGAGGGAGATCATTGCCCCAATCGGTAGTCCATTGGCCTCCAAGAAAGATATTGGGGGTTTCATCTATGAAGGTGTGTCACACTCTTTTAACGCTAGGTGGCACCCACAGATTTGTGTTGAAGTGGACCTTAACCTTGTTCTTCCCACCAACATCATCATAGACATTGGTAAAGGACTCCCTCTTGAACAGGAGCTAGTTTACAAAAACTTTCCCAATGCTTGCTTCCACTATGGATTGTAAGGTCATAGGATCAAAGATTGCCCCCTCATGCGAAAATAAGTTTCTCCATAAGAGAATAAGGAAAATGATGAGGCCAAAAATGTTCAAGCTTCGGTTGATAAAATCATTTTGACTCCAAAAGATAAATCCCCAGATCTGGAACCAGAAAAATTTAAAGGAATGCAAATCGAGGATCTCAATTCAAAGGCCTTCACGGAAGTTAGGCATAGAAGGAGAAGAAGTACCAAAGGAGGTGGTGGGCCGAATCGCTCCCTCTCTCTCGCACTTCAACTATGAATATTTTTTTGCAATTTAAAAGGGAGATCAATATTTAAGAATACCCTGGTGAATGGAAGCAATAGTTGAGTGAAGAGAAAACCCTAAAGACTCCTTCCACAAGCAAGCAAGGTAATCTAGAAGAATTCACATTCAGCAAAGAGGAGGATTTTGCATCCAACAAAAAGAATGTCTTCACCTCCAGCAAAGAAGATAATCCTCACAATGAAAGTTTTATCATTGGCTCCACGCGATCAAAGATTGCCCCCTCATGCGAAAATAAGTTTTGCCATAAGAGAATAAGGAAAATGTTGAGGCCGAAAATGTTCAGGCTTTGGTTGACAAAATCATTTTGACTCCAAAAGAAAAATCCCCAGATCCGAAACCAGAAAAGTTCAAAGGAATGCAAATCGAGGATCTTAATTCAAAGCCCTTCACAGAAGTTAGGCATAGAAGGAGAAGAAGTCCCGAAGGAGGAGGTGGGTTGAATCTCTCTCTCTCTCTCTCTCTCTCTCTCTCTCTCTCTCTCTCTCTCTCTCTCTCTCTCTCTCTCTCTCTCTCTCTCTCTCTCTCTCTCTCTCTCTCTCTCCCTCCCTCCCTCCCTCCCTCCCTCCCTCCCTCCCTCTCTCTCTCTCTCTCTCTCTCACACACACACACACACACACATCATGGGGTTCGTGTGAGAACACCTCCTGGGTGAGGTGGCAAAGAGGTCACATGGCACGAATAGGGACTTATGTCATATGTTAAAGGAATTAAGAGAGGTTGATCTCATTATTATGAGTCTCATGTGTGAGTAGTCGCTCTCACGAAAGCATAACATAGCTCGGTGGTTGGGAGGTTCGAAGACGTATGCCTCTATGTGTTCATAGATCATGCGCGAGCAGCCATGGATAGCAAAAGCATAGAATCTATTATAATACTATATTGGTACCAGAGCACCGATTTAGGCCTAAGGGATAGGATCATAATAGGATCTGTCCTATTGTCAAACCCAAGTCGCAAGTAAGAGAGGCGTTGAATTATCCATGCCGCCAAGGCTCTTCTGCCAACCTTCACGAGATGGAGCACTTGCGGGGTGTCAAAATTGTGGAAGTATCATGGATGTATTGTGCACCTCTACCCAAAGTCGTGAGAGAATGAGGAAGATGGATCTCACTTCCCAATCTACAAGAACTTCTCCTTTGTATGATCAAGAGGATTTTTGGAACAAGATCATTTGCATGGGATTTCTCACCATCTCGCAGTACATGTATGAAACTTTTTTCTTATTTCTAGGAGTTTATCATCGTAACACTCCATTTTTAACAAAAGAAAGGATGGGCTTTGGGCCAAGCTCTTGGAGGGAAATCATATATTTGGAGAGTATGATATATATACTCTCATCTACAATCAAGGATTCCCTCAAAATACAAGTAAGAACAAGCTATTGGAATCTCCAAAGTAGCTATGTTCATGATTTTTCACATAAATTTCAAAGACTGTTTTGATAAATAACCATTTTGGGACGGGGAAAAGAAGAGGTATTTTTCATAGATTGGTGGAAAAAACCATGCATACCTGTAGTCTAATGTATTGAATTCCATATAGGATTAAGAAATCCAAAATATAGCTCAGTATGATGGGAGTTTGAAGCTCCACAAAAACCCCTTCCATCACTGTTTGAGAAAAAATTTCAGCACCCGAATTTAAGAAATTCCCATTTTGGAAGAGGGAAAACGAGGTGTGCTAGCTATGGATGGATGGGAAAAAGTATATATACTTAGAGTATGCTGTATGGACTTCCTAGTGGAGTCATTAGATTCATTAAAATGATAAGTTAAGGAGGAATTTTGTATCCTCAAAGACCCCATTTCCACACTTTTTGAAAAAAATTCAGATGTTAATTTTTGTTAAACTCCACTTTAGGAGTAAGGAAAGAAACCATTTAAGAGGCTTCCCATGGATTGTGCATACATACCTCGAGTATGGTGTATATATGACCATGGAGAATGAGAAAATCTAAGAAAAAGTCATATTAGGAGTGGATTAAAAGCTTGCTAAAATGTTGATTTAGGCCTCTTTTTGGGAGAAAATTAGCATGCAACAAGGGAGGATTCGGTAAGGTGATTTTTGCTAGATGGAACAATGTTTTTGAGCACCCCAAAAATCACATTTTCGCACTTTTTCCAGTCCCTCCAATAGTCCACTAGTTTGGCATGTCCCGCTTGGAAAGGCCATATCTTGGGGCTAGAAAACTCCAAATCGGATGTGCTATGGCTCATTTCGAAGAGCACAAGGTCCACTTTCAGTTTATCAAAAGAAATTTTTTTATTTATATATTTTTGTAGGTGTGTACAGGTTTGCAAAGTCTGAACAGTTTTTGGCAACTACCTTTTGGGAGCCATATCTTACAAACCGAGAAGGCGATTGGAGTAATTTCACTTCGAACCACTTGCACATGATATATATTTCAGTTTATTTTCAGGTCCTAAAATGGTTTTTGCAGGTCTAAAGAGGGATTACAAATGCATTTTTTTTTTGGTAAATTTGCATTATTTTGGTAATCAGTTGACCATGCTTTATGTTTTAGGAAGTGATCCGATGTTTTTGGACACTTCAAAGTTTATATTCGGACCTGAGGAGGAAGGTGTAGAGGTCTTGAAGCTCATCGAGAAGGATTGGATGCATGCAATTCCAATACCAAATCATTCAGGGAAGTATGCCTTATATTTTCAGGCATCTTACTTTATTTTATGGCATGTTCTGTATATACATGCATGGATTGGAGTGCATATATCCAAGTTGATCATCTTTTCAAATCTAAAAGTATGGATCAACATGCCAGAAGTACACTTTTTGATTATTGCAGGAAAGATGATTGCAGGAACTACATGGTTATGCAACAAAGAGAGTTGTTGCTAGCATTTGTTTTTATGTTTTTGCAGGTTATGGAGTCCATGTATGAGTTTATGGCGTGCATGCCATGGGCCTGTCAAGCCCTATGTTGTTGGGTGGCATGTGTGCCACTGAGCTTATGGTTAAATTTTTTTTTTTGGGATTCCATTTCCTGGGGAAATGCTCTCAAAATTTTTCCCTCCTCATGGCGTTATATACGCACGTGCCTTTAGATAAGAATGTTATGGCATGGTAACATGCCCTTTCTGCAAACTTCAATAAGATGTAGGCATGCTTTTAAGGATGTATTTGATGGACTTAGTACCATCATAGTATTATAGATAAGGCAAGTTCAATAATAAATAAGATCCCTACATATAATCCTTATGGATTTAGACCATAGGATTGCTAAGGGGATAGACATCTACCTTCAACATTAGGAATCTGCACAAGCAATCCTATAGGTTATAGGAAGTTGCATAGAGGCACCCGAGATACAGTTTGATAATATCCAAGATAGCGAAGATTTATTTATCTTCACAGGAGTCTCACAGTATGATTAGGAGACTATGGAGTATTATCAGGAATACCCAAAGAGTGACTAGTTTCACTCTTGCACATCACTTGACCAAGTAGTGAAGCATTTTTTCTAGTATGATTAGGAGACTATGGAGTATTATCAAGAATACCCAAAGAGTGACTAGTTTCACTCTTGCACATCACTTGACCAATTAGTGAAGCATTTTTGCTAGACTACTAAGGAAACCAAATAGATGGGATCACAGAGATGGGTTTCATGAGACAACATCGACGGGTGCTCATGTGATTCGAGTGATGGTTAGGAAGGCCACAAGTATGGCACTAGCTCTATGACTCAGAGCATAGATCCCTTAGTCAGAAATAGTTGGGGTACCCAATACATATATGTATGTTGGGGTCTATAGAGAGGTACTCATACCTAGTCTTGGTACCTAAGAACAAGTTGGTTTGGAACAAAAAGGGATATCCATTGTCACATATTGACTATAACCAAACTAACTAGTTCGAGGATATGGGACTCATTTGAGTCCACCGATATGAGTTGAGGATATGGGATTCATTAGAGTCCACTTATATATTCCATTGCATATATATGGAATATATATTCAGTTTAGTGTAGGTATGAAACCATGGATTGGAAGGAGGTTCCACTGGTATGGGACGGTGGAAACGACTTCCCTTTGAGCACTCTTCTTCTATGGCCAGGGAGAAAAGGACTCATCATTCATGGCATCATGTCACACTAGATCAGAGGAGAGCTCTTAGTAGACATCTCCTTAGGATTGGGAGTTATCCTTCATAGCTTAGGGAAGGTTTATTCTTCCAATAGAGAATGTGATAGGTGATTTTATCACCATTGATATCACATACTCATTTTGAGTTTTTCAGGAAGGATAATTCCATTCTTTTGATGGGATCGTATAGATCCATGCCTAGAGAATGGTTGGCAGAGATTGCTCTTTAGTATGCATACACATGTGTTTATGGTATCATGTCATATCATTGCTGACCAATTTAGTAGAGGGCTTTGACCCTTATTAGGAATTTATGTTCTCCACTCTTCACTACCTATACCTTCATTAGTTAGGGAAGATTTGTTCTCCATCTTCATAGGCATATATGTAATGAGGGATTATGCATTAGTTATGGAAGAGAGGAATAAATAAATTCATAAGTTTCTCTTTTAGGGAAAGGAGAAAGTGGGAATTATCTTAGAGATTTGGGAGTGATCTCACTCTAGATTAGAGATCCTACTTTAGCTCCTCCTCCTTGAAGGGGAAAACAAAAGGAAAAAAATATGATTTCTTCTTTAGAGAAGAATAGAGTATGTTTTCCTTTAGAGAGAAGAGGTGTTTAGAAAACCTCTCTTAGTCTCTATTTCAGAAGGAATTCATTTACTCTACTTTTCAATGTAATTTTCCTTCACATGGGAGTTTGATTCTCCATTATTTTGGAAGGGAAAGCATAGAGAACTTATGTGTAGGTTCTCAATTATGAATGAGTAGAGAAATTGGATTCAACAGAATCTCTTTCAAAGGGGAAGGGAAAGTGGAATACGTTCCATTGTTAGAGCTCTTTTCCTTAGAAGAGATTAGAGAGAGAGAGAGAGAGAGTTTCACTTTCTCACTTTTAGATTGTCTAGATAGGCTACTTTCAGTGGTGGTGCTTGACTAGATGAGATAATCTAGTTATTGACATTAGTTAGACTGAGAGTAGATTGATGATACCTCACTTTAGAGTTTCTAGGAAATAGGGATATATCTAACCTATTGGGGTACCAAACTCTTAGTTGATGCTACATCATGAAGATGTTGTGTGAGCATCAATTAGAAGGATGGGTACTTATGGATTATCTGAATCTCAAAAGGAATGCTTTTTGCATTCATATGGAAAACTACAGGGAAGAGAATATTCTAGAGTTTGCACTAGTGCCAATAGACTCTCTTCCATAAGAAGTTAGTCCAATTTTAAAGGATGACAAACCACAGACTTCTTGGTTGGTGAAATGTAGAGATTGCATTTTACCACCAAGAAACTCGTATGTACGGGCTAGATGATGGATTTGCATAGTTCACAAGGTAGTTTAGATCAAACTACTACTTGTAATTACACTCAAGGTTAGCAAGACCTAGAGTGGTATGAGGGCAATCTATCATTTAGTCCTAGATGGGTTTGGAGTCACTTTTTATGGGACTTTCTTCTATATTTCAGAGGATTCTATGGTTTATTATCTCCATTATATTATGGTCAAGCTTATGAGTTTGGCACTTTGCGCTTACTTTTCATATTAATGCTCCATAGAGGATACATCATATGGACTTAGGTCCTTTTGATGATATTATATGTTATGGGAGTGATAATTTGGAAGTTGAGTGTATATGGGAGATAGTAGGCACCATTTAAACGGTTTCCCACCTTTGAGATGATCTCTCATTAAACTTCTTAAAGGAAAGGATATGGAGAAATAACACATAGAGATGACCATGTACATAGAGTACATGGGGTTCAGGGGAGTCCGAGCACTTTCTTCTACCATTATGGACATTTCATCTACATTTTCGAGGACAAAAATGCTTTTAAGGGGAAGAAAATGTCACATCATGGGGGTGGTGTGAGAACACCTCCTGGGTGAGGTGGCAAAGAGGTCACATGGCACCATAGGGACTTATGTCATATGTTAAAGGAATTAAGAGAGGCTGATCTCATTATTATGAGACTCATGCGTGAGTAGTCGCTCTCACGAAAGCATAACATAGCTCTTTGGTTGGGAGGTTCAAAGACGTATGCCTTTGTGTGTTCGTAGATCATGTGCAAGCAGCCATGGATAGCAAAAGCATAGAATCTGTTATAATATTATACTCTCTCTCTCTCACTTCAACTATCAATATTTTTTGCAATTTAAAAGGGAGATCAATATTTAAGAATACCCAGGTGAATTGAAGCAATAGTTGAGTGAAGAGGAAACCCTAAAGGCTCCCGCCACAAGCAAGCAAGGTAATCTAGAAGAATTCACATTCAGCAAAGAGGAGGATTTTGCATCCAACAAAAAGAATGGCTTCACCTCCAACAAAGAAGATAACCCTCACAATGAAAGTTCTATCATTGGCTCCACGTTTTTGAGTAATGTTGCAGGGGTAGCGTCTCACAAAGGTAAACTCCCCATTGCACTACCATGGCACAACCCTCTCAAAGGAAATCTTGTATCCCATGTTCCCTCAACCTTGAAAAGAAGAGAGGAAGATAAAAATAAGAAAAAGAGGGTTAAATCCCTGACCAATAAAGATACCTGCCTTCGTAAATGATTATTGTTTCATACAACATTTAAGGGTTGTTTGACCCCTCAAGAGCGACCATGTTTGGTCAATGGCTTCGAGATAAAAATGTCAACCCAAACTTTATCTGTCTTCAAGAGATCAAAGTTAAAGGAGTCGAACTGCAAAAATGGTTAAAGAGCATCTCATATTCTCATCTATGGATTGCCACACAACACCGATGCAAGAGCGGTGGTGTAGCTATTGGCTTCAAATCAATATGGCAATCATTCTTGTCGGATACTATAACCGATGAGAACCATCAATGGATTGTCGCATCTTTTAGGCTCTTCTTCTCACCATTGATTCCGTTTATGCTCCTAATCAAGACACAAAAATATTGGATACTTGGCACTCTCTAGACTCTCACTACAACAAAAAAAAAGGGTATAATGAGGCTGCTATCGAGGAAAATGAAAGGGCGTAATTTGTTCGCGACATCGGTGTTAGAGTCGGTATACGCATGGAAAACAAAACGCCGGTATGGGCACTGGTATAAGCATCGGTATGGCCGTTGGTATAAGCGTCAGTATGTGCACTGGTATTACCGACGCCCATACGAACGCTTATACCGGTGCCCATACTGGGCGTATCGACGCCCATACCGACGTCCATACTGGGCGTACCGACGCGCATACCGACGATCTTATCTGCACAAATTTTTTTGGGCAGAGTGTGTTGTCTTTTGCTACAGCATGATGTTGTTTAGCAAAAGACAATACACTTTGCCCAACTGAGTACATGTGTTATGTACTCTAATGGCAACCAAAACATAATCTTATATGAGCAAAAATGAACAATGAATCATGTACAGAAAGTTGTATATTCCATAAATGAAAAATGTACAAAAGTGTGGCAAAGCACTTCTATATAAGAATCGAATACAAAATGTGACAAAGCACTTCCATATAGGAATCGAATACAAAATTATGGTACATCATTGCCACATAGGAGTGTAATACAAAATTGTGGCAATGTGACAAAACACTTCCATATAGGAATCGAATACAAAATTATGTTACATCCTTGCCACATATGAGTGTAATACAAAATTGTGGCATTGATCAAAATATTTACACCTACAATCCTGCAACAAAACATATGTATAAAATAATACCAATTGACATGACATTTATAAACAACAACTAAAAACACAAAACCAAGATATAACTTTACCTAATCAAGAATATTCTCCCATGAGACAATTGCACCGCGTCCCTCTAAGTCTTGTAACAGTGCAGTCAGTCCATGTCGATATCCATATGATTCTTCAGTTTGCGTCGGAGGACGACCCAATGCAAACTCCTATAATAAATATGCAAAATGTTAGATGAACATACATAATGTTCCAACCGTATCTAAACGTGTGGCCGCCGCATCTCTCTGTTGACGATATCGATCAGGAGTATTGCTGCTCATCCTGAATCGATTCCCATTCTTCGACTAGCCATACAGGCTTCGGTAAGCCTACTCTAAAAGCATCGCGAGCTTCCGACCGTCGATGCGACATCACCTTGCATGCCGTATGTTGAATCCATTCCGAACTCACAATAAGATTCCCAGGTGTTGGCCGGTACTCTTCATATATGCATTGTGTGATATGATTTTTAGAGTCCCTATCTTGTTCGCTCCATTTTAACATTATTGAATGACCGAATTCTATGGAGCAAAGTTGTCGAATGTGCTGACGCATTGACTTTCCGGCTACATCCATGACTAGAGCTCCATTACGGATATGATATATCTTGGAGTCGTCATGATCATGCGCTCCCCAAAGTGTACGTGGTGATCCCATCTGATTCAATGTGAAGATTTCATCTGATCCATGCTTGTATGCATATGCATGCTTGTATGCATATGCATGCTTGTATGCATATGCATGCTTGTATGCATATGTATGTATGTATGTATGTATGCATAAGCATGCTTGTATGCATATGCATGCTTGTATATATATGCATTCATGTATGCATATGCATTCTTGTATGCATATGCATGCTTGTATATATATGCATGCTTGTATACATATGCATGCATGTATGCATATGCATTAATGTTATGCATATGCATGCTTGTATGCATATGCATTCATGTATGCATATGCATGCTTGTATGCATATGCATTCATGTATGCATTGTGCATTGTGCATGCTTGTATACATATGCATTCATGTATGCATCGTGCATTCATGTATGCATTGTGCATTGTGCATGATTGTATACATATGCATTCATGTATGCATTGTGCATTCATGTATGCATTGTGCATTCATGTATGCATTGTGCATTGTGCATGCTTGTATACATGCATTGTGCATGCTTGTATACATATGCATTCATGTATGCATTGTGCATTGTGCATGCTTGTATACATGCATTGTGCATGCTTGTATACATATGCATTCATGTATGCATATGCATGCTTGTATGCATATGCATTCATATATGCATATGCATGCTTGTATACATATGCATGCTTGTATGCATATGCATGTATGTGTATGCATATGCATGCTTGTATGCATATGCATTCATGTATGCATATGCATGTATGTGTATGCATATGCATGCTTGTATACATGCATTGTGCATGCTTGTATACATATGCATTCATGTATGCATATGCTTGCTTGTATATATGCATTGTGCATGCTTGTATACATATGCATTCATGTATGCATATGCATTCATGTATGCATATGCATTCATGTATACATATGCATGCTTGTATACATATGCATGCTTGTATACATATGCATGCTTGTATGCATATGCATGTATGTGTATTCATATGCATGCTTGTATGCATATGCATTCATGTATGCATATGCATGTATGTGTATGCATATGCATGTATGTGTATGCATATGCATGCTTGTATGCATATGCACGCTTGTATGCATATGCATTCATGTATGCATATGCATTCATGTATGCATATGCATTCATGTATGCATATGCATGTATGTGTATGCATATGCATTCATGTATGCATATACATGCTTGTATGCATATGGATGCTTGTATGCATATGCATTCATGTATGCATATGCATTCATGTATGCATATGCATGTATGTGTATGCATATGCATGCTTGTATACATGCATTGTGCATGCTTGTATACATATGCATTCATGTATGCATATGCTTGCTTGTATACATGCTTGTATACATATGCATTCATGTATGCATATGCATGTATGTGTATGCATATGCATTCATGTATGCATACGCATTCATGTATGCATACGCATTCATGTATGCATACGCATTCATGTATGCATATGCATTCATGTATACATATGCATGCTTGTATGCATATGCATGTATGTGTATGCATATGCATTCATGTATGCATATGCATTCATATATACATGCATTGTGCATGCTTGTATGCATATGCATTCATGTATACATATGCATGCTTGTATACATATGCATGCATGTATGCATATGCATGTATGCATATGCATGTATGCATATGCATGTATGTGTATGCATATGCATGTATGTGTATGCATATGCATGCTTATATGCATATGCATGCTTATATGCATATGCATTCATGTATGCATATGCATGCTTGTATACATGCATTGTGCATGCTTGTATACATATGCATTCATGTATGCATATGCATCTATGTGTATGCATATGCATTGTGTATGTGTGTATGCATATGCTTGTATATGTGTGTATGCATTGTATGTGTGTATGCATGTGTGTATGCATATGCATGTATATGTGTGTATGCATTGTATGTGTGTATGCATGTGTGTATGTGTATGCATTGTGTATGTGTGTATGTGTATGCATATGCATGTGTGTATGTGTATGCATGTGTGTATATGTGTATGTGTATGCATTGTGTATATGTGTATGTGTATGTGTATGCATATGCATGTGTGGATGTGTATGCATTGTGTATGTGTGTATGTGTATGCATATGCATGTGTGTATGTGTATGCATTGTGTGTATGTGTATGCATGTGTGTATGTGTATGCATTGTGTGTATGTGTATGCATATGCATGTGTGTATGTGTATGCATTGTGTGTATGTGTATGCATTGTGTGTATGTGTATGTGTATGCATATGCATGTGTGTATGCATATGCATGTGTATGTGTATGCATATGCATGTGTGTATGCATATGCATGTGTATGTGTATGCATTGTGTATGTGTATGCATGTGTGTATGTGTATGCATTGTGTATGTGTATGCATTGTGTATGTGTGTATGTGTATGCATATGCATGTGTATGTGTATGCATATGTATGTGTGTGTTTATACATATGTGATTTCCAAAGATTTGATCCCAAAATCTCTTGCAAAACTAAATAGAGAACATATTAGAAAATCAAAAACATAAAGAAAGAAAAAAGAGTGCTACAATATGTGTGATCTACTTACCAAAACTTCAGATCTATAAAGATAGAGGTCTGCTTAGAGAAAGAGAGAGGGAGGGAGAGAGAGAGAGAGTGAGAGAGAGGGAGGGAGAGAGAGAGAGAGAGAGAGAAAGAGTGACAAACAGAAATTTGTTGTTCATGCGTGAAAACTCGACAGTAGAAGATGTAGATTCAAAATGCTCAGAATGACAAATTTTGGTTTTGGGCCCGATTAAAAAGACACCGTCATTATAAGCGTCGGTAATTCTAGTAAATTACCAACGCTTATACCGATGCCGGGTTTTCGAAGCTGAGCGGCTTTCCCGAATTGTCCGAGGGTCATACCGACATTGACAGCTGACCGTCGGTATGCTGACCGTCGGTATTCCCTCGATATGTTGTAGTGTCTCTTCCATTGGAGGTCATCCTTTGTGAGGACTTTAATATGGTGGAAGTATTGGATGATAGATGAACCAAAGGAGAGGAGTTATTTGTGAAGAGGTGATAGTATAAGTACAAAGATGAGCTGGTGTTGCAACAAACCTACTCTAGACCAGCCAATCTGGCTCTACGGATGCTTAGTAGAATGCTTTATCTTCCCAAAAATGCATAAGGAACCACCAAGTCCTTTGGAACGTCATTTCCAAATTTTTGCATCAAAATAGATAATTTCTACTTGACAAGATTGAGAGAAACATTCTATTTTGGGATGAGAAGGTTACAAAAATATGTTCAAATCTCACAACTTGGTATGAATTGACCAAAAAGATTTTACACATATGTAATTGAAGTGTATAGCTATCTAAAGCAAGTTATTTGATGACTTTAATTGCACCATACAATAAGAAATGAAGCTAATTAATTGCACCATACATCCCAACTTTTTAGGAACAAGAAGGTGTGCAGACACAGTTAGCTTCAGAGCTTCTAAGTCTATTAAACCAATGATGATGAAACTTGATATATAGGTACTAGACACTCTTATCTAGCTAATCCAAGTGAAACTATAGTAGATGGATACTTACACACATATAAATCAACATGACAAGTTCACTATGTGCTTGAATGTATTGTAGCAGTATATATAGAAAGATTTACTCAAAGAAGTGATCACAAATGTGTATGATATTAAACATATGTACATGGGAAGTGTAGAGGATTACTCCTTCATGCAGTGACCACAATGTATGCCCAACAATGTAGCTCAATCTCCCTCAAATCAATGTCAAACTATCCACGACTAAGAGTGGGTACATTTACACTCATATTTGAATTTGAATTTGTATCTCATTCACCAAAAAGTGATCCTAATGTTTAGGAATGATTCCTCTCACCAAATGATTCCTGAATTTTGGCTTCCTATCATCATGAGATTCCTCTTCTACTTTTAGCTTTTACAAATGATCAAAGTAAATACAATTTTTCACATTGAATATTCACAAACATGTGTTCATGTGAACATATTTGACTAGGGTGCTTAATGAGAGTAGTCCTTAAAGCTTACCAAAGCTCTTAGGCTTGCTATTTGTACCAAAATCTCCCTCTCAAACCTAAGAAGCTTGATTCTTCAATCTTTCAAGATCTTATGCAATCCAATCATTGATTTGAACCTATTTAACTTGCTTCCATCCAATGCCTTTGTCATCATATCTGCACATTGTTGATGAGTCGATACATATGAAAGTTGAATCTTCTTGCTTGTATTCTTTTCCATGGCATAATGATAATGTACTTCTATATGTTTAGTCGTGGCACAATAAATTGGGTTAGCAGCAAGATGTAAGGAACATATGTTATCTCCAAAGATATGTGGAGTGGAAGACTTTAGCCCTAAATCAGAGTACATGGTCCTAATCCACATTCCTTCCTGTGTAGCATTTGCAAGTCCTCTATACTCAACCTTTGTTGATGAGAGTTTAGTTGATTGTTTCTTTGAAGACCAAGAAATCAACTTTGTACCTACAAAGATGAGGTATCCAAATGTGCTTCTCCTATCATCTTTAAAGCTTGCCCAATCTACATTAGAGAAAAGTTATATATATATATATATATATATATATATATATATATATATATATATATATATATATATATATATATATATATATATATATATATATATATATATATATATATATATATATATATATATATATATAAGATGTGTAGGGATAGTACAAACCTTCATTGATTGTACACTTCAAATAGAGGATTCTCTTGGCTTCTTCCATGTGAGGTTTGCTTAGAGTATGCATGATCTGACTCAAGACACTTACTCCATAGAGAATATCCACTCTTGTTAGCGTGGCATAATTCAAGCTTCCAACTAGACTCTGATAGCTAGTTATATATGTTGATAGATTTAGGTAGTGATGTGTGTGAACACACAAGGACCACCGGGGCACTTTTTTCCCTTTTTAGCAGGTTTTTTTCCCTCGGCTTGTATATACGCCTATTGCCCTAATGGCCTCCAACAATTGGTATCAGAGTAGGTCGTCACTTCATCTAGTGCCATCGACACTACTCCGTTTGCAGTCTGAGAATTGCACGAATTTTGGTGAGCATACTCAACATGTTTTCGAGATCAAAACTGCTTCGCTTTGTGGTGCCGAAATCACGATCTGAGCTCGTTTTAGCCTCCGAATGCACTATCACAGCGCTTGTGCAAGCTATTTTTGTGCCAAAGGTATATACCAGTTTCTATTTGCCACTATAAGCGTCTCGAAGTCTACTACAGGTCTAGCAGAATTTGTCTGGGTAGTTCTATTCAACATTTTGAGATACAGTCAATTTTCTGCATCAAGGTATTTTAGTCACCGGCCATGGGTGAAAGCAGTGATGTATTCTGTATGTGGGATATTGAGGATAAGTTGGATGGTACCAACTATCCGTTATGGGCTTATCTGATGCGACATGTGTTGGTTGCAAAAGGACTATGCAACATTATGCAGGGTGTCAAAAAACGTCCTATCACACGTGAAACTGTTACAACTGTAGGTACTGAATTCAATGCAAAAGGTGTCGAAGATGATGATATTCTGCATATTCATGTTCGTGCTATGGATTTTGCTGCACCTACTGCAGAGAAGACTCGCTGGGATGGCAGAGATGCCCAGGCACATGCATTGATAGCTTTGTCTGTCAAACGTGCCATATTCCTCACATTCACTCTTGCAGAACATCTAAGGATGCTTGGGATACACTTACCACATTATACCAAGCTAGGAATGAGGCTCGTGTTGCTTACCTCCAAAAACGGTTGGAGAGTGAGCACATGAATGAAGGTGATTCTATGGATAGTTTCCTAATGAAGATCAAAGACTTGAAGGAATAGTTATACCAGATATCTCACTTATGCAGACCATTCTGAATGGTCTTCCTGATTCATATCAGAGTTTTGCTTCTACTCTTACGTTGATGATGAAAGGAAATCCAAATGCATTATCGTTTGAGGAGTTAGTCTCTGTTCTATTGTAGGAAGATCAGTCCAGGCAGAACAAGTCCATTATGCGAGTTGCAGATCAAGCTTTCCTGGCTAATTAGAAGGGCAAAGGAAAATGGAGCTCTTCAACTAGTAAGCAGAAATCTTCTAATTCTGCACATTCAAAGAAGGAAGATAAAGATGAGAAGAAATCAGAAAAGCAGAAACTGTTTGTAAGTACTGTAAAGGGAATGATCATATCATAAAAAACTGTCCAAAACTGGCTGCTAAAGAGGCAAAGAAGAAAGAGGCTGGAATGGTTGTTGCAAAGGCCTCTACACAAAAAACAGAGTCTGCTAATCTTATGCAGGAAGAAGAATGGGCGTTTACTATTGTCTGCAGTTTTGACCCATCTTCTCATGAGCAGTGCATGTCTGCAGTAGACTCAGATGTTTGCCAGTATTTTGACAGTGGGGCGACCAAACATATTACCTCGCAGCGCAATTTCTTCTCTTCAGTCGAGCCTGCCCCTACAGGGAATACTGTTACATGTGCCAACAACTCCTCTTATCCTATTATGGGAGTTAGTAAGATCATTTTGACTACTGTTGATGGTAGTTCTTTCACTTTGTCAGATGCTTTATTTGTGCCAGGGATCAAGAAGAACCTGTTATCAGTTTTTGCATTAGCCAAGATTGGCTTGGTTGTGAAATTTGTTGATGACAGGTGTACAGTTCATCTTGAATGGCGATGTGATTATTGCTTCTGGCATTTTATTTCATGGGTTGTATAAGCTCATAGACTATGAAAGATCTGTAAATGATTTGGCATGTGCAGTAAATGATTCTCACGCTATGTCAGATGCAAAGCTTTGGCATGCACACTTTGGTCATTTGAATTTTGCTAGTTTGCTACGCCTGCAAAAATCTGAAATGGTGTCCTCTTTGCCTAAACTTGAGGCACCTAGAAAACATGTTTGTGAAGGCTGTATTTTGGGCAAAATGCAGTGTTCGTCCTTTCCAAAAGATGGTTTAGTTCGGGCTACTCAAAAATTGCAGCTTGTACATAGTGATGTCTGTGGTCTGCTTCATTTATGAAATATATAACTTTTTTTGTACATGGTTCATGGCTCATTCTGCTCATCTCTTTTGTGTCCGATAGTATTTTGCTTTATGAAATCATGTACTCAGTTTTTTTTTTGGGTAGAGTGTATTATCTTTTGTTAAACAACGTCATGGGAATGTTGGTGTAGCAAGAGACAACACACACTGCCCAAAAAAAATTCTTGCAGATATGGTCATTGGTATGCATGATGGTACTCCCAAGATGGTCATCATTATGCGCGACGGTATGCACCGGTATGAGCGCCAGTTTCTGACGCTTATACCAACGCTCATAGCGATGCCTATACCGATCCTTACATCGATATCGGGGAAGAATCGTGCTCATTCATTTTCCTGAGTAGAAGCCTCGATATATGCCTAGTAGGTTGTAATGGTACTTCCTCTAAGTAAGAAACATACCTGTTTTTGTATATACCACTTTCAAGCCTAGGAAGTATGTAAGAAAAACAAGATCATTGATTTTGAGTTCTTCTTTCATTTGGAGTTTTATATTTTTGATTCCTTTTGCATCATTACCTCTAATGATTATATCATCAACATAATACACATAGGTATATGACCTTTGATTGGTTCCTCTTAATGAAGAGTGAAGGATCTACCTTGCTCACATTCAATCACTTGACTTGTAAGTAAATGAGAAGGCTATGATTCCAAGACCTAGGGGGTCGCTTCAACCCATACAAGGTTGTTGGAACTGGGGGTGGGCCACAATAACAATATTAATCACATGTTTACACGATCTTCCAACACATGAACCTCAACATACACGCCTTAATACATTGACTTAATCATATCATTTCTCATCAATCAAATAATGTTCTAGAGATAAAAACCTTTTGACAAAGAGTTATGCTTCAAACTACATGTTGCGGGGTGTGTGTGTGCGTGTGTGCGTGTGTGTGTATATATATATATATATGTGTGTGTGTGTGTGAGTGTGTGTGTGTATACATATGTATGTATCAAGAGAGGCCGAGCTAGAGGAGTCCCTTGAGAGGAGAGGTGGTGATCATGTATGCCATATAGGGATAGACAGTGAGGAGCACTTGATTACTAGATGCCTTGCATACTCAGAACTAAGAGCATAGTTCCACATTGAGGAGTCACTCGAGTTGTGCACGACCAAAGGAGACCAGCGGAGGATGGGTCGTTTCATCACGGGAGCATATGAGAGACGTGAGCATAGGCTATAGTGCACACATTAGACACAGATGGGCACCCAATGGACTATTACTTAGTTCTTTTGACGAGAGCCACATCAGATAGACCAACCTTCCTGAGGCATAAGGCTCATGCTCGAGCAAGAAGCGGCACAGAGAGGGCGACGTAGACCACATATGATTAGGTACCGATGACCATGAATCCATCACGAGGACATCTCCCACATCGGGATAGCTGAGGACCACATGATGGAGTAAAGGTGCACCACCACCACTTGGGTCTCCCTCCTGGAGGAGGTATTGAGTCCAGCGTCAATGTACCACATACTCCACCCTCTTCCACCCATTTGTACCAGTTAGGGTATACACATTCACGCCCCACATAGGTCTTCATGTATTAGATGGTCATTATCTGCAGAGTCAGAGCCACTCTCCCCCCTTGCACCACTACTTTTTCTTCACTACTCCACCATTGCTAGGTACACCATCATCTTGTTGTTTTCAGCCTACATAGTTCTTTTTTTGTAGTGAGTATTTTTCTTTTCATTGCTACATAGAGATGACCACATTTGTACATGGTTTTGTCTCTTTATATAAATTTAATTGAGTTATATGTATGCCTAAACCCTAAAACCCTAATCTTAAAGATCTAGACCTAAAATATGTATATTTCTGTATGCATGTGTATATACATGTATATATGTATTATATGTGTATGTGTATGTGTGTATATATGTTATGCAGGTGTTAAAACCCTAAAACCCTAATCAGAAAGACCTAGACCTAAAACATGTATATATGTGTATGCATGTGTATATATATGTCTATGTGTATATATATGTGTATATAGATATGTGTATAAGTATATGTGTGTATGTGTATGTGTATATATATTTACTCTGATTATTTTCCTTAAAATTAAACCTATTTTTATATATTTAATTATATATAATTAATTAATTTATTTAAAACACTAGTTGTTTTCATATTTATTTATCTATATAATTATCATATTTTGTATATATATTTATTTATATATTCAGATTTTTTTCTTATTTTTTTCTATATTTTCTCTTAATATAAATGTAATTGAATTATATGTATGCCTAAACCCTAAAACCCTAATCTTAAAGATCTAGACCTAAAATATGTATATTTCGGTATGCATGTGTATATACATGTATATATGTATTATATGTGTATGTGTATGTGTGTATATATGTTATGCATGTGTAAAAACCCTAAAACCCTAATTGGAAAGACCTAAACCTAAAACATGTGTGTATATGTATGCATCTGTATATATATGTGTATGTACATATATGTGTGTATAAGTATATGTGTATGTATGTGTAAATAGCCTAAAAACCCTAATCCTATTTCTATATATTTTTTATGTAAAAAAAACTTTTAAATCAGAATTTTATATATTTAATTATATATATTTAATTAATGTATGCATTTATGTGTGTGTATGTATGTGTGTATGCATGTGTGTATATTTGTATATGTGTGTATGCATGCATGTGTGTATATGTGTGTGTATGTATGCATGCATGTGTGTATATGTGTGTATGTATGCATGTGTGTACATGTATGTGTGTATTATTGTAGATGTGTGTGTGTGTATGTATGCTCTATCTTCCTATCTCTATCTTCCTCTCTTTCATCTCTCTTTCTCATGTGTAGATGTGTGTGTGTATGTATGCTCTATCTTCCTATCTCTCTCTTCCTCTCTCAACTCTCTCTCTCTCTCTCTCTCTCTCTCTCTCTCTCTCTCTCTCTCTCTCTCTCTCTCTCCCTCTCTCTCTCTCCCTCTCTCTCTCTCTCTTCTCTCTCTCTCTCTCCGTCATCCTCTTCCTTTTTGTAGCATAAGCTATACACCCCTAATTGTATCATTTCATGAATTGAAATGATATAAAATATCTCGACACACCCCATCTTCATTACATGGCTGCTGGCTTTTCTAGACCATCACACTCTCTGAATTACCTCCTTGGCATTTTCAGCTCATAGAATATTATCTTCTTTTGGCTTTTCATTCCCAGATAGTGTATCAAACCCATCATGATGATGTATTTATCTGGTCTCATATGTCATTTTTGCATTCAAAAGAACTCAGTACATCATTTCATTTCGCTCTCTCAATCAAGATGCTCACATATGCTTGAAGAAACTGAAGGCATAAACTGTATCAAATGTAATTAACGATTTTCAGAGATTACTTCTTGAATGGTTGGATAACAGAAGAGGTATATATGGCACAACCACCTGGTTTTGAGAATCAAGTTTATCCTGATTTTTAGATGATAGTAGGAACTTAGTGATTTATAAAGAAAGTGCTAGTCTCTTATGTGAAAGGACCAAAATTAGGGCACATGTACATAAGTCACTTGTGACTCTTTTGTAAATATTTTTTGCCATTTTGAAGAGCTAACTTGTAGAAGTTTCAAATTTGCTTCTTCTTGACTATGTATATTCTTCTTAATGAGCTTAAGTGTGTGCTTGAGGCATGGAATGCATGCTTAGAGGTGTTTTCTACCCCTTCCCCATCTCTTTTTTTTGTTCAGGTTTGTGTGTGTGAAGCATAAGAGGTTTAGAAGTGAGAGTAGGTGTTTCCCAATGCTCTTTTTTTTTGCCACAACTTGAAGCATAGAGGTCCAATCAAGTTGGAAACACAATGATTGGAATCACCTCATCAAGAGCTTCAAAATTAAACTGCTATTGACTATGTTTAGGGTATCAAATATGAGAGAGATCGCTCGATTTGTGTTTGGTTATGAACAAAGTATCACGATACAGACTTTGTGTAAGAGGTGTCATGTGAGGTGGATGTTCTCTATTTTCATGCATTACTTGTCTCTTTCATGCATTAACCATCATTTATGCACATGTTTCCATGCACTTCATTGGATTAGGCTCTTGGATTGATAATTTAATGCATGTATCAATGTGATTACTATATGCATTTGCTTGATGATTGCAATTTAGTTTCTTTTGTCACAAATCCCTAAGAACATTATGAGCTTAGGTACACACATTTTTAGTGTCTTTGCCGAGGTGTTGGACTTACGTCAAGGTGCCTACGTGATGATTAAAGCATTATGAAGGTAGTGATCGTGAGGAAATAATTTTCAGTAGCTTGGAAAACCACAATTTTCTCTTGAACTTGTTGCTTCATACACTGTGTATGTGTGTGTGTGATAAGTTTTTAGGGTTAGATTAGGAGTGGGGCAATTAGGGTTAGGAAGTAGGTGAGAGAGTAAGGAAGTAGGGCAAAACAATCACAAATCAAAAACCAAAAATCTTTGTTCACTTTTTTCTTGATTCATTGGTCTTGTCCATAGACTAAAACACAAAAACCACCACACTTCAAACCTCTTGTTAGTCTAGGTTTCATGGAAAGAGTGTAGGATGATTACTAATGCAGAGTGGGTATCACTTAGAACTCAGAGTATAGCTGGAGAGCAATGCTAAAAACTTACAAAAATATTCATTGAGGTGAGCTCTACTTAGTAGCAATATTTTTTTCTAGCTTGATCACTCGCATGGGGGTACCACCACACCTGCCAAGTATCATGAGGCTAGTATAAGAAGATTTTAGAAGAATTACTCACTTGCACAAAAAGAAAATCTAATTTGGACTTGAAAACGTCAAAGTATCATGATCGATTGAGTTTGATATCTCGATACCAAATTCCTGTGTGTCACGACACTTGGCAGGTATTGTGCATCACTGATATCTTACTCCTGGGAGTATCTTGATATGCAAGTATTGTGTATCATGTGTCGAGTATCATCACACCCTATATCATCTATCATCGATACTCTAAGTATCATGTGTCACCGATTTGGGTTGTGTATCATGTATTGCATTGATACTAAATATCATGTATCATGAGGAACGAGGTATAGTGTATCGTCCATATCCAGTATCGTGTATCTTGTACCATGAGGATACCTTGTTCAAGTATCGTATCATGCCTGGAAAACATCGTGTATCATATTGACCCAAGGTATCATGTATCACCTTAATCCCAAGTATCATGTGTCTCCTCAAATTCCGGTATTGTATCGTGGAGGTCAAGTATCGTGTATCATGAGAGTGCCCAAGTATTGTATCATCCAAACTCAGTATCGTGTATCAGCAAGATCACAAGTTTCATGTATCAGGTAAATAAGGAACAAAACCTCATTACTTCTAAATTGAAACATTTGATGAATTCCAATACTCAACCATTGAGAAAAGTCATCTCCGAGAAGTAATATAATACTATCAACATAAAACCCAAAGATTAAGGTCAACAAAAGTGGTTAAGGTCCCAAACTGTGAATGAACCTTAGACCTAGACGTGTCCTAGGGAGTCGAAGAAGCGTGATATCCTCAGCAAGGAGTGTAACTCAAAGAAGTATTCCCTCCATCTACTCTAAAGCCTATAGTGACTCAGAAGAAGAATCAATTATGGCCTCTAAAGACATGCATAGCTCTGTCCATTCAACAGAGCTCATGTTTGTGTTAGAAGGAGAACATAGGACATCCGTACAGTATTTCTCAAAAAACTTGCATGGAGTTCCTATTTACTTGTATGGACTCAATAGGTGAGTGGCAAGACTTAGGAATTCCATGGACTTTGAAGTTTTTCCAAGAAGAGCTTTGAAATTTGAAGGAGGATTTTACCTAGACAAGCGAGGGCAATTATATTTAGTGACTGAGCATCTAGAGAGCATCAATGAAAGAGGAGAACTTGAGGAACCATAACCCCACTGGAACTGATACGAGAAGCAATGATGAGCCCAAGAGGAAGATCGGTACTAGTAACCACTTGGAGACGGGATAAAATCCCTAATGATGATGACTTGATGGACTTCTACCTGATATCTGGAATTAATAAATTGTTGCAAGACACTTCACCTATAAGGGGAGATAACATCAACACTGCTACAATTAATGAATTTCATGACCTGAAAGACTCTTTTAGAGTCACTTATTTGGATCAAAAGTAGAGAAGGTATTGGGCAATTATTGATCTAGATAAATCTAGACTACAATACTTGGGTTCACCAGTCTTCCCACCAAGGGATCAGGCAACCACCTCTATCCTTTCATAGGTCAAACTAGATAGCCAAGTGTCCCCACCTCATGTTCAATTCACGATGCCAAATACTAGCACTATACCAAATGCTTAGTTGGGGAGTGAGACAATGAACCGACCACCTTTTCCTTTAAGCCCCCCCCCCCCAAGTTAGAGGGCTAAGTGTGTGTCCTATGGTTTAAGTTATTCCTCGACCTCATGAAGTAGGGAAAAGGTTAAGACTAATTCAAGTAGCCAAGTGCATAAGGAATCACTATGATGGTTCTAAAGATCTTTATGATCATATGGAAGAGTTCAAACAAGTGTTATGTGCAAAACAAGTAGATGACTTCTTTATTGAAATGATGTTGATATATTTTGGTAGTGATGTGTGTAAACACACTTAGGACCATCGAGGCACTTTTTCCCCTCTTTAGGAGTTTTTTTCCCCTAGCTTGTATATATGCCTAGTGACGGGTTACTTGTCTTTGTACATTCACTTGGTAATATATATTCCGTGTGTTGTTTGCATGCTTGCTCACACCTTAAACTCCAACAATTGGTATCAAAGAAGGCCGCTGCTTCATCTAGGGCATCGTCGATACCCCTCCCATCACAGTCTCATAACTACACAAAATTTGGTGAGTATACCCAGGGTGATTATGAGTTCAAAACTACTTTGCTTTATGGTGTTGAAATTTTGATATGAGCTAATTTTGGATTCCGAGTGCTCTATTGTAGTGCTTATGTAGGAAATTTCATCCTTTTGTGCCAAACATATATATAGGTTTTGGTTCACCAGTATAAGCGCCTTGAAGTCTGTTACAAGTTTGGTAGAGCTTGACAGGGTAGTTGTGTTCAAATTTCTGAGATAGAGTCATTTTTCTACATCAAGGCATTTTAGTCATTGACCATGGTTGAAAGCAGTGATGTATTCCGTATGTTTGTTGTTGAGGACAAGTTGGTGGATGTTACCAATTACCCATTGTGGGCATATATGATGCGTCATGTATTGGTTGCAAAAGGATCATGGAGTATTGTGTAGGGTGTTGAAAAATGACCTATTACACTTGCTAATACAATTATTGAAGGTGTTGCAGATGGCGTTGGAGATTATGATCTTCGAATTCTGGTTTGTGTTGTGATTCCTTGCACCTACTATAGAGCAACTTTCTTGGGATGGTAGAGATGCTCACACACATGAATTGATAGCTTTGTCTATCAAATGTGCCATTATCCCTCACATTCGCTCTTGCAAAACAACGAAGGATCCTTAGGATACACTTACCATTTATATCAGGCCAGAAATGGGGCTCGTATTGCATACCTCCCAAAACAGTTGGAGAGTGAGCACACGAATGAAGGAGATTCCATGGATAGTTTTTTGACAAAGATCAGAGATTTAAAGGAGCAGCTGATTTCTATTCATGAAGTTTTGCCAAACAATTCACTTGTGCAGACTTTTATGAACGATCTTCTTGATTCATATTAGAGTTTTGCTTCTATTCTTTGGTTGATGATAAAAGGCAATCCAAAGGCATTAACATTTGAGCAATTAGTCACAGTTTTATTGCAGGAAGATCATTCTAACCAAAACAGGTCCATTATGTGTGTTGCAGATCAAGCTTTTCTAGCTAGTCAAAAGGGCAAAGGTAAATGGAGCTCATCTACTAGTAAGTAGAAATCTACTAATTCTACACAATTAAAGAAGGATGAAAGAGATAAGAAGAGAAAAGAAAAGCAGAAATTGTTTTGCAAATACTTTAAAGGAAACAATCATGACATAAAGAGTTATCCAAAATCGGCTGCAAAAGAGGCAAAGAAGAAAGAAGCTGGAATGGTTGTTGCAAAGGCCTCTACACCTAAAGCAAAGTCTACTAATGTTGTGTAGAATGAAGAATGGGTTTTTACTACTGTTTAAAGTTATGAGCCATCTTCTGATAAGCAGGTTATGTCTGTAGTAGACTGAGATGTTAGGTACTCTAATAGTGGGGCAACCAAACATATTACCTTGTAGCAGAGTTTCTTTGCTTCACTTGATCTTGCCCCCATAGGGAATACTCTCACATATGCCAATAACTCCTTTTATCCTTTCATGGTACTTCGTAAGATCATTCTGACTACTGTTGATGGTAGTTCCTTTACATCATCGAATGCTTTATTTGTGTAAGGGATCAAGAAAAATTTGTTATCAGTTTGAGCATTAGCCAAGATCGGCTTGGTTGTGAAATTTGTTGATGAAAGATGTACAATTCATGATCTGTCAAATGGCGATGTTATTATTGCTTCCAACATTTTATATCATGAGCTCTATAAGCTTATAGATTATGAGAGATTTGTGAATGATTCAACATGTGAAATCCAAGATTCTTAGGCTATGTTAGATGCAAAGCTTTGTCATGCACGCTTTGCCCATCTGAGGTTAGCCATGATGTTGTTTTTGTGGAAGATGCAATTAAGCCATTACTTACATGTACTAAGGAGACATTGATTAGCTCCAAAGATGTGTATGCCACTTTGCTGCCTCTTTTTATAGGTGGACAATCAAGTGCTCCAAATGAGGCAATGTTTGAGCCTTTATATGTTTCACATTTTTTACATCGATTAATGTGATGCACTTGTTGATAAGATGATTGATATAGAGGAGGCAAAGGCTATGTCTAAATGGCTAGTATAGACTTTGCGAGATAGCAAATTAGATGCACTTTTTCCATATTGTACTTGTTCAGGCTCTCATAGTTCTTCTTTTGCATTAGATTGCTATGCTATGGGAGCCTCTAGTCTCTGTGATGAGAATGAGCCTGTTTCTTTTGATGAAGCACAAAATTCGGAAAATTGGATGGTTGTTATGCAATGAGAATATGATGCTATTATGAAGAATAGTACCTAGCATTTATGTGATTTTCCTCTTGGAAAAAAAGGCCATTGGCACTAAATGGGTATATCAGCTGAAATGTAACCTAACATGATTGAACAATTGATAGGTACAAAGCTAGGCTTGTTGCAAAAGGTTATGCTCATGAAAGAGGCATTGATTTTGCTGAGACCTTTGCACCCACATGTTGAATGACTATCGTCCATAGCATATATGCACTTGCATCCCATGATGGTTAGAATGTACATCAATTGGACATTAAAAGTGCATTTCTCAATGGTGACTTACATGAAGAAGTGTATGTTTTTTAGCCCAGTGGTTTTGTGCAGAAAGGGCATGAAAAAAAAGTGTGTAGGTTGAAAAAGGAATTATATGGTTTGAAGCAAGCACCATATGCTTGGTATGAAAAGATACATGCCTACTTGATTGCACATGGTTTTGAGAACAGTCCAATTGAGATCACCTTATATATTAAGCATGCAAATGATGTGCTTCTGATCATTGTTATCTATGTTGATGAGATGCTTCTCACTGGTCCTAATGAGAAGCATATTTTTTATTTTAAGGCTGATTTGCACTTTTGAGAGGTCAAATATGAGACATTTGCATCATTATCATGCCATTTAGTTTATACAAGTTGATGGTGGGATAGCTTTGTGTCAATCAAAATATATTGATACATTATTGCAACATTTTGGCCTTGAATATTGCAAACCTATTGCCACTCCTATGGAAACAGGTTTATGGTTGATCCTTCATGATGTTGGAGATGCATTTGATGTTGTTCTCTATTAGCAAGTTGTTGGATGCTTGATTTACTTATGCATAACTCGGCCTGATATTCAGTTTGGTATCTCACTACTAGGATTGTTTTATCCCAAGGGGGACCACTACCGCCACATTTACATGCTTTTTATGACTCTGACTAGGCTGGTTGCTATGACACTCCTATGCCCATTAGTGGATTTGTTTCATGCTTGGTAGCTCATGCATATCTTGGTTGAGAAAGAAGTAGCCTACTGTGGCCACTTCTAGTTGTGAAGCTGAGTACAAGGAAGTCTTGACAGGGACTATTGAGTGTGTGTGGCTCAGATGCCTTTTGGCTGATTTGGTTGTTGGTCACTCTTCTGCCACCACCATCTTTATTGACATTCAGAAGGCATTAGCAGTTGCAAGGAACCCTGTGTTCTATGCTCACAGAAAGCACATTGAGGTGCATTATCATTATGTTACAAAGAGGTTCTCTGCTAGAGATTGGTTTGGCACATGTGCCCACACAGGATAACATTGCAGATCTTTTCACAAAGGCTTTGCCTCGTGAGAAGTTTGAAACCTTTTGAAAAGCTTTGGGATTACAACTTCCTTTTGTTGATTGATCTCTTTCCACATAGCTTGGCACTTCGTTATACATGAGTGTCAACTCCTTGTTCACCGCATCACTCCCAAGGGGTATTTGTTGATATATTTCGGTAGTGATGTGTGTGAACACACTTAGGACCGTCGAGGAGCTTTTTTCCCTATTTATGAGGTTTTTTTCCCATGTCTTGTATATACGCCTATAACCCTAATAGGTTACTTATCTTTGTACATTCACTTGGTAATACATTGAGTATTATGTGTTGTGCTCCAAGATTCTTATTCTTCTTCCTTGTGCTATTCATATACTGCGGCATACCCAAAACTCCAACACGTGAAATGATTACAAACATTGGATGAATGTTCAAGAGAGTGCATAGACTTGGAAGATAATTTAGCTGATGATTTGAAGATTCCACATACTTCAATCAAGTCGGATGATACTGTAAGTAATGCCTCTCCCAAATCTAACAATGTTCAGGAGTTAGCAGACCTAATGGCAAAAAAATTAGGAGTTCAAAACTAGCAATGCTAAAAACCTTATCAAAGCCAACCTATGAGAATGACCATGTTAAGAAAGTGTTTGCATTGTGGAGGAAACCACCCATCTCATTCTTGTGCAAGAGAAAGAGCTATCCTCCCCACAACCATATCAATACAATAGGCAAACTATACAAGGGCATAACCTCTACTATAATATTGAGCAGAGATATACCAATCATGTCACTAAAAATTGTCCTTATAACAAGCAGTCTAGACCACTCCCCCCACTATCATATAGGTCATTTGAATAGCAACCAAGAGAAAAACTCAGGGAGACTCCAAGATATCCTCCTTATCAATGACCACCCATGGCTCCAAGGCCTTATGAGTATCAAGGATAAAACCAGCTTCAATCAGTGCTAGGGCAGAAACTCCCACATCCTCTAAATGTAGTACCAATTAAGTTCACACAACCAAAAGAGAACCTAGAAAGAGTTGTAGTACATGTGAACCCATTCATTAGCACTAAAAACATAAATCAAGGCTATGAACAAATCTATGGAGATTATTATACCTATGATTTAAATCTCATAGAGTATGAATCTTCCTATGAGCAACAATATTGCAAACATGATGGATATGGAAATGCATATGGATTTGAGTATGCTAATTTAATGTATGCAACACCTAGAGCTCAAACTTCAAGTAGACCAAAAACAAGACCACCTACAACTAGATGATCATGCTATAGATGCAAAGGAGGTCACTTCATTAGAGATTGTACAATGCCTTACAGCCACCACCTCATAGGTTTTGGGAAGTGTATTGGAGTTGGTGGAGTTAGACGTATGTGAAAGCACACAAACAACACAAGGAAGAAGAAGAAACTTGGTGCACAACACACAATACTCAATGTATTACCACTAGAATGTACAAAGATAAGTGACCTGTTAGGGCAATAGGCTTATATACAAGCCGTGGGAAAAAAACCTCCTAAAGAGGGAAAAAAGTGCCCAAATGGTCCTAGTGTGTTCACATACATCACTACCTAAATATATCAACAAATCCCCCTGGGAGTGATGTGGTGAACAAGGAGGCACTCATCTATAAGGAAGTGTCAAGCTATCTGGAATTAATCCACAAAAGGAAGTAAGCCCAAAGCTTTGCAGAAAGCTTCTCCCTAGGCAGAGCCTTCATGAAAAGATCTACAATGTTCTCCTACCTGGGCACATATGCCAAGCTGATCTCTCCAGCAGAGAACCTCTCCCTGACATAACGATAATGCACCTCAATGTTCTTAGTGCAAGCATGGAACACAGTTCCTCGCAACTGCCAATGCGCTCTGACTGTAAGTGAAGATGGTGGTGGCAAAAGACTGACCAACACCCAAATCAGCCATAAGGCATCTGAGTGACACACACTCAAAAGTAATTGGGAAAGCTATCCTAGACTCAGCCTCACAACTGGAAGTGGCCACGGTAGGCTGCTTCTTGCTCAGTCAAGATATGCATGAGCTACCAAGCATGAAGCAAAAACTACTAGTGGACACACGAGTGTCATAGCAACTAGCCTAGTCAGAGTCAAAAAAAGCATGTAAATCTGGTGGTAGTGATCCCCCCTTTGGATAAAACAATCCAAGTAATTGGCTACCACTCAAGTAGCAAAAGATGCGCTTAACTGGCTGTCCATGCTTGACTCTTGGGCTATGCATAAACCTGCTCATCTGTGAGACAACAAATTAGATGCACCTCTGTCATATCGTACTCGCTCAAGCTCTCATAGTGCCTCTTTTGCATCGGATTGCTATGCTATGGCTGCCTCTAGTCTATGTGATGAGACTGAGCCTGTTTTGTTTGATGAAGCACAAAATTCTGACCATTGGATGGTTGAATGCAATCTGAATATGATGCTCATGAAAAATGGTACATGGTCTTTATGTGACTTGCTTCGTGGCAAGAAGACCATTGGCACTAAGTGGGTATACAAGCTAAAGCCTAAACCTGATGGAACAGTTGAAAGGGATAAGGCTAGGCTTGTTGCAAAGGGTTATGCGTAGGAAAGAGTCATTGATTTTGATGAAACCTTTGCACCTACATGTTGAACGACTATTGTTCGTAGCATCTGTGCACTTTGCAGCTCATCATGGTTGGAATGTACATCAGTTGGACATTAAAACAACATTTTTGAATGGTGACTTGCATGAAGAAGTGTATGTTTTCAGCCCCATGGCTTTGTGCAGAAAGGGCATGAAAATCAGGTGTGTAGGTTAAAAAAGGCATTATATGGTTTAAAGCAAGCACCACGTGCTTGGTATGAAAAGATACATGCTTATATGATTGTAATGGTTTTGAGAACAGTCCAATTGAAAGCACCTTATATGTTAAGCATGCAAATGATGTGCTTCTAATCATTGTGGTGTACGTTGATGACATATTTCTCATTGGTCCTCATGAGAAGCATATTGCTGATTTTAAGGCTGATTTACATGCCTCATTTGAGATGTCTGATTTGGGGCATTCTCATCATTATTTGGGCATTCAATTTATGCAGGTTGATGGTGGAATAGCTTTTTGTCAAACGAAATATATTGACACATTATTGTTGCATTTTGGCCTTGAAGACTCTAAGACTATTACCACTCCTATGGACATGTTTACGATTAAGTCTTCATGATGCGAGAGATGCATTTGATGTTGTTCTCTATCAGATATTGTCCTAAGAACCCATCTAAAGCATCATTTACATCTCAGGTTAATGTAATCAAGGTAATAGAGCCCTCAGGGGGAAATCAAAGATATAATAGTCAAGAAAAGGAGAATGAGGTCGAATCTTCACCTCATGTAGTAGAAAATTCAAAAGAACCATCAAACACCTCAAAAAGGAAGAAAACTCTAAAATGGAAACAATATGAGAGAAATAAAGAACAAGTGGATTACAAAATTGGCTGAAGAGAAAAAGAAAGCTTTAAAAGACATAGAACCTAAGCTAACTTGTCCAACTAATCACAACATGAATGTGTTAATGAATTATAAATGAAGAAATAGGTAGGATCACTTCTATCATATCCTATGCCTTAAGATTTGAAAATGTGGCTGAAAGCTTATCAGTCTAGGATAGAGGCAGGACCTGGTCTAGAGAAATATAATCGAAGCTACCCACGAGGAGATCTTGAAAAAGAAAGACTAGAGATATGTAAAAAATTGATCGAGATTTCTTAGACTATGCTAGAACAAGCAACACCCAACTTCCATGAGATGAGAATTCCAGAAGAAACATTCTAGGGATGTTTAGAAAATTTCAACTTATAGCAGAAGGAGCTAGAACAAACCAAGGGTATTGAAGAAAAATTACATTTGGAAACCATAGAAGAGGACTCAATGATCTCGGAAGTAGAAGCAAATTGGCCACATGACTTGTGGGCCAAATTTCAAGAAGAGAGGTGGAAGAAGATTGAAGATGAAATCCCTTCCTTTATAGAATTCAAGGCTTTTATGAACCAACATATGATAGAGTAGGAATTAAATTTGGAGATCAAAACAATCATGATCAAAATAGGGATGAAGCAATGAGTTTGACTACTCTTCCAACTTACACGTGTGAATATGAGGTAAAATCAGACTTCTTTCATGCACCAACAATAAGATGCAAGGAGAAGAGAATGTGAGAGGAAGTGTCGACCACCGTGTAAGAATTGAAGAACGCAAAAGTTAAATGTTCTATCATCTTAGAAGAACTTTTTCAAGTGAATCCCTATCTATGAAAAAAATTAGCAAATCAACTGAATTTGAAGGAAGAAAGCACACCAACTAAGGAAGACAAGATGGAAGGAACACCAACTATTAAGATACCTATGGATAAAGTTGGAGACTTTGGTGAAAGAGATGAGGGGAATACTTGTCTCCAAATTATATTTCAAGGATATATAACCAAGGCCATATTAGATATTAGAGCTAAAGTAGGAATATCTACTGAAGAAATTAAGGAGAAATGGGGAAAACTAGCCCTATGACCAACTAGAATGAAGTTACAGTTGGCAGATGGTCATGTTGAACGACCTTTATGACTCCTTGAGAATGTAATTTTGACTACATGTGGAGTAGAATTTGAACACACCTTAGCTATATGTTGATTTGGCAAGGCAAGCAACTATGGGATGATCCTAGCAAGACCATTTATGCAACAACTAAAGGTGGTTCAAGATTGGGGACGAGATGCCTTGTATCTTCAACACCAAGGCATTACAACTAAAATAAATCTCCAAAACTTCTCGTATAGGGATGTTCCACCCCTTCAATGGAATCATGTACCTAAAGAGGAGGATGACATATCAGTCCATAGTGCAAGATTTAGTGACCAATCATGGATGAACAAGGATACCCAGCTATGAATTTGTAAGGAATCTCAACAAGAGGAAAAGAGTTCACAACATTGGCAATTAGGGCAAGATGAAAATAGACCAATAGAAGATTCGACATACATGCCTTAAATATTTCCTGATGAATTTTTTGAACCACACAGATGGATGAAAATATTGGCAACATTGGATGTATGTGTAAACAAAGTACTAACCATGATTGAATGTGTGGATGAAGAAGGATATGATTTGAGTTTGTACATGGTAGTACTCCAAGAGGAAGAAGAAGGGGAAACAATACAAAAAGAATGGAAAGAAGAGTACAAAAGCATAGAAATGGAACTTGAGTTTGAATCAGAAGAATAATACCTAAAAGATGTAGAAATGGAAGTCTCTAAGGAAAATTAAAAAATATTCCCCATAGAATAATATCAAGAAAACCCTAAGAAGAAGAGTAATGAAGTGGAGCAAGAAAATTTACAACTTGAATGATTCAAAGTGCCTGCATGTTTTAAAAGGTACAAAGTAGATGAAAGAAAGATAGTGATTCAAATGCCTAAGAGAGAGGCACAAGAGTGAGTAGCATATGATAATAAAGAACAAACCAAAAAAAAAAAACCTACAAGGGGATGAAGAGAGATGCACCTATATACGTAAAGATGTGTCCTTAGAAGAACAAAAGCTCATACCATTGTTACGAGAATATAGGGACGTGTTTGCTTGGATTTACAAAGATATGAAAGGAGTAAATCCATCAATATATTCTCATAGAATTCCTATGATACCTAACACTAAGCCATCTAAGCAAAGACCTTATAACGATGTCTATGCAACCAAAATTAAAGAACAAATAGACAAACTGTTGGTAGTTGGATTCATATATGAGATAGAGCACACTGAATGGGTTTCTCCTTTGGTGGTTGTTCCGAAAAAGAATGGAAAGGTGAGGGTTTGTATCAACCTCAAGAAATTCAACTCTGCCACCATTCAAGATAGCTATCCATTATGCATTATAGATCATCTTTCGGAAAGAGTAGAAGGCAAGGAAGTGTACAATTTCCTAGATGGATTTTTTGGCTATAATCAAGTAGCAATTGCTATATAAGATCAATAGAAAACAAACTTTTCTACATAATGGGAAGTGTATGCATTCAAGGTTATGCCTTTTGGTTTGATGAACACCCCAACCACTTTCCAAAGATTGATGTGCCATGTTTTTAAAGAACTTTTGCAAAAGAGTATCGAGGCCTATGTCAATAATTTATGTACATATTCATCTCAACATCCATCCCATATACCAGAACTTAGGAAAATCACAATATCGAGTGTGTTTAAATCCTAAAAGACACAAGGTAAAATATTGTGGCATATACTATCCAAAAATAGTATCTCTACAGATGGGGACAAAATCAAGCTTATTTTGGAATTGTGTAGACCTAAGATTATAAAAGAAGTGCAGGCATTTGCGGTTGATTGTGGATACTATCGTAGATTTATTCACATGTATGCCATAATTGTAAAACCTTTATATGGACTTTTAACTGAATTCACTTGGACTATTGAGTGCAAAAAGGTATTGAACAAGTTAAAATGAAGGATGAGCTCAACACCGATTCTAAAAATGCCACCATTGGAAAACACATAAAGGATTTAGTGGAACAACTCATGAATTAAAGAGATTAGGAGTGTATTGGCTAGGTATACAAAAGGATGTACATGAATATGTAACAAATTGTCACGTGTGTCAAGTCTCTGTACCAGATGAACATTCGTCTATATGCTATTCTACGATAACACTTGAGTGGAGTAAGCCACTAGTGGATTATCGGAAATCACAAACATATCCGGAAGGAGTAGCATAGCAAGAAAAATAGTCCTGGAAGAACAAAGTAGAGACCATGTGATTTTGGGAAAACAACTATTCAAATGAGGAAAATATAATCAATTATGAATGTGTGTATATGAAGGAAAGTATCCAATATGAAGAGATGACATGTCTTTCAGATCAAGGATTAGTGCAAGAGCTTTCTCTAGATGGGGAATATACTTCATTGGACCGATTAATCCCCCAACAAGAGGATCTCATGTGGAATATATCATCATAGCAATCGGCACTTAACGAAGTGGGTAGATGCCAAGGCCACTAGGAAAAATGACGCTCAAAGCATAACAAAATTCTTATTCAAAAACATCTTCACTAGATTTGGATTACCAATCAAGATAGTTGGTGATATAAGTACGGAGTTTATCAATGAAGTCATTGATCACTCATGAATGAATTTCTAGTGATCCATAAAAATTTAGCATCCTATCACCCACAAGCAAGTGGACAAGCTAAGAGTTCAAATAAAGTATTATGTAGAATTCTTACCAAAGATAGTAAAACAATAGTTTTCATACTATCTCATGTTAATCAAATACTAGATCTAGATGTAGATGGCTTGTGAAGATTATGAGGCAACACAACCAATGGAAGTCCATGAATTTCCCTTGGAGTGTGATGTCAAAGCATGTGGTCACTGGTTCAGGGATGACCAACCGATCGGTGAACACCTCTTATTAATCACTATACAAATCATGGATCGTGACCATCAGCTCCCAGTGATGAGTCAGGATTTTCACATTCTACATGAATTGCCTAGAATGATTGACACATGGATAAAAGTAGTAATCGAAGCATACTTGAAGCTTCCAATTTACAAACTAGATTTTGAAAGATGCACATAGGTAATGAACATCTTGCATCCTGCAACACATAAACCATCCGTACCAGAGGCAAAAGTCATGGACTCATAAGCCATCAATATATGAGGGTGATGCCATCCACCATGGAAAGAGCAAAATATGTCAAATCAGCCATCATACCTAAGAAGAAATGTGGCATAGTGATAACTGATGAGGCAAGCACAAATGAGAGGGTCCACGAGAATGAGAGAATTCAAAGAAGTTGCTACCATGCCCTCTCCAAAAAGGATCCACACAGTGCCAAAGTCAACCTTGGCTCCACCACCTCCTTAGAGGAGTTAGACAAAGAGCTCCAGGCCACCATTACATACATGAATTGATAGGTAAACCTTACTGTCCAAGGTCACCACTACAGACAAATGAGTGAGTCCAAAATAAAGAAACAAATTCGGAAGTGATTGTCAAAGATGAGCCATTATAAGGAGTTGGGTTTAGAAGATTCAAGCTCATGTTCCAGATATGAGAACAATGATGATTTCTCAATGTTAAACGTTGATCTAAATATTGACATCCATGATGATGGTCGATGGGAGAAACTTGAACAAATGGTGGATCAGAAAGAAATGGTTAATAAGCCATAAGAACAAGAAGAGGAAGAAGAGGTGGTTGATGAAGAATCCTTATAGATGTCGAGAGTTGAAAAGGCATTCATAATTCAAATAAATGATACCACAAAGTTATAGTTTTAAGAAGTGAATTTGGAGTGTGTCACGGCTCTAGTCCATCCCAAAGAAGAAGAGCAAGAAGAAACCAAGACTCAGAGAGAAGCATGTATCATTCCCATTAGAGTCATGGCAGAACCATCCTCAATGGATGTGCATCATGCAAGCAACAGTTCTAAAGTGATCCTAGAGAGAGAGAGAGGTTGAGCCACATATTCAATTATAGAAACATATAGTGATCAGTTAAAGATAGAACAAACACTTCATGCACAATGGGAATCTAAATATGCTCAAGATACAATGGAGTTAAAGAAGAATTGGCATGAAGCAATCCATAAATACGCTAAGGAATGCTAGCAAGATGTCAACCAACTCAAAGATCTATGTGAGAGCAAAATCAAGATGGATGTAGAGCTAGAAGTGGTAAAAAGACAAAGCACAGAAAAAGATCAAATCATAGCTGATCTACCAAATCAATTACTCAAAATTCAGAATGACAAGGTGGCTCAACAGATAAACATGGGGACACCAAAACACAAATCTAGCTACTGAGAAGACTGAGAACTAGATAAAAAAGAAAGAGCATTATTGGTGTCTCCCATATCACAAAATTTTGAAGAAGCAATAGAACATGTGATGAAGGAAGCCAAAATAAAAAGCAAAGATCTTGATAAAATCATGAAGCCATTCAATGTACCTTATGGTACTATGAAAGAACAGAGACATAGGTACATCAAGAAAATTACCCAATAGTATCCAAACAAAGATTTGAACTTCAAAGAAACTACTTTCAACTATACTCAAGAACAATTTGATGCACCCGATCCTGTTTAGAGAAAACATTTTTTAGAAAAGAATCTGACTTTATGAGTGCATTGGCAGGAGGCACCATACTTACTACACCTATCATTTTGCCCAATGCCAAGGTGTTGACCATGGACTCAGTTTTCGGAAGAGCAGCAAAGTGGTAAAATAAATAATTAATGGCTCAATTTTCCACTATTCCCAAGCGTGCCACATAATTATTTGCCAACGGAAGATTATATGGTCAAAAAATTGAATTTTGGTTATCTCGATATGCGCATGTATGTGATTTAACTATCAAGCTTACGAATAAGATACAGAATATGATACTTACGTTATTAGAAGTATTCATGCATGCTGAGTACACATTTTTAAACTTCATGACATCAATCAAGACATTGAAACTATCATTTTTTATCTCTCCGTTACACCTAGCAGATTAACAATTATGGCATATTATTCACTTCTCATGTTTTTTCCAAGTCCTTATTTATAAACATTCAAAGAAGCATTTTTAACAGGTTTTTTAGAAGTTTTTTGAAAATTGTCATCCAATTTGAATGCTAGACTTGTAGCATATGAGCTTAGTTTTTTTGTGGATCATCATCAAGCTCCACATGATGGAGCCTAGTCTGCACAATGGAAGGAATTCATGATTAGAAGAGCTAGCCTAATTAACTAAACAGAACAAACAATATACCAAACCTACACGTGTTGCCATCAAAAGCTTATCAAGGACGATAAAGTTCAGGAGGAGGGATGTGTGGAGGGAGAGACTAGTAAAAGAAAAAGAAGAAGAAGAAGAAAAAAAGAAAATAATTCGTAAAACACTACTCTCCGCCCAAAGCCAAGCAAGGGCACACATTAGGATAAAAGAGATATGAAGAAAGAAAAGACACAAGGTGAAAGAATGCAACATGTCACAAAGGATGTACACAAAGAAATACAAACAGTACCTTTAAAACACCACCCTCTGAGACATGAATGCAATCCTAGCCACTAGTTACATTTGTGGCCAACAAGGATAATACAACAACCGCTGTGTATGAATATAGTGTAAAAAGTGCATGAGATATATAGTATGCACATTAAAGAAGCAATTTATGGATTAAAGCAAGAAACACGTGCTTGATATGAGAAAATACATGCCTACTTATTAGCACATGGATTTCAAAATATTCCAACTAAAAGCATCTTGTATGTGAAGCACATAAATGATGTACTTCTTATCATTGTTGTTTGTGTGGATGGTATGGTTGTTGGAGAGAAGCTTGATATTCCTGTTTTTTCAGATTGACCAGAGAGTGTGGGCTCTCACAAGTTGCCACAACACAATATCCATACTGTTAGATTCTCCCATCAAAAACTCTCTGAAACTAGGTGACTTTAAACCCGATTTGATGTAGAACAGTTTAATACCTTTCCAAAAACTTTGAGCAATATTGTAGTTGGAGAATAAGTGCTCCAAATCTTCAATAAGGCCAAAGTGACAACACTTTCCTGCATCAAGTTTATACTTCCTTGCTTTGCTACCAGTCCTTATGCCCTTGTGTAAAATCATCCACTGCAAGCATGAATGTTTGTTGGAGAGACGAAAAGACAAGGTGCATTGGAACCTGTACCTCCACTATTGGGGGCTCGAAGAGATATTCCACTTTTTATTCAGTCTTCTAGTGATGGTTTTGATATTTGTATGGGTTTTCTTTTGAAATTCTAGAAGATGTCCTCAACTACTTCACTCACAGAGACTTTTTTCTCAAAGAGATTGTTGCCCAACTTACCCAAGAGCTTCATCTTCTTATCTTTAATCATTTGCTTGCAAGACAAAGATAAATAATCAATTTCCATAATAGCACTATCATCCATCACAGCTTCATTTCTGAAAAGACTCAACTAGTTAGTAAATCCATGATTTTTGCATTTAATCATTCTAATGGAAAAGGAATCATTGTTAGAGTGAGCAATCTGGCCAATCCAAAAAGAGTCATGCATCAAGAAAGAAAGATTATTAGCATAACCAATAGGCAAAGAGTAGGATTCCTTGACTTTCATCCAGGCATTCCAGTAGTTGCAAACAAGTCTGCTTCCTTTGGGAACAAACACAATAGGAGAGGTCACTATATCCCACAACTGAAAGTTAGACTAATTTTATTGTTTTTCAAATAGAATTTTATAATATTCTTCTTAATCAGACATGCCCAATAGTCTTCAGAAAAGGAAGCTCTAAGGATCCACTTGGCCACCATCTGAGTGGCCATCCTAGAAGAATAGATTAGGCCCAGGCATCCCTCATACTTCCTCATACACCAATTATTTCAAGCAACTTTTGGAACCTTGGTACCACCCCACATAAATCTCCTTGCAATAGAGACGGCTTGAGATAACCACTTCTTGTTAGGCTTCCAACAAGCCAGAAAATAAGTCAAAGTAGGTAAAATATAATGCTTAAGGACAAAAGCTCATTGAGAAATATTTTGTTGGAGATCAATCCACTTAAAAAAATTTGAGTCGAAACTTGTTCAAAACCCATTTCCATCTTTGTTCATTTGAAATATCAAAGCCCATCGAGATGCCCAGAAGTTTGAACACCATTCCTTCCTTAATGATGTCATAACCTCCTAGCTTAACACGGTCAGGAATGAATTTATTAGAAGCATAAAATCCAGTTTTTCTGTGATTGACAATAGAGCCACTAGCTTTCTAGAACAAATTTAAACAATTAAGAAAGTATCAGCAGAGAAATTATCAGCTCTAACAATCATGTTAGTATCATCAGCAAACAGTTGCAGGCAGAGATGGAAGGGGGCATTAGGGATCTCAATACCTTGAATCGTGCCTTGCTCAATACAACCCTTCACAAGCCACCCAAGGGTATCACTTATTATGGCAAAAAGAAGGGGGACAAGGGGGCATCCCTGTCTTATAGACCGACAAAGTTTAAAAGGAGCAGATAATGACCATTCATCGAAATCCTAGAGTGAGCATTACCAACGAGAATACTAGTGAATTTGATTTTAAAACTAAGTTGCATGGCTCTTTTGAAATGTAAGATCTTGGACATTCACATAATTATTTGTGCATTTGCTTCATGAATGCTGATGGAGACATTACATTGTGTCAAAAAAAATACGTTGACACTTTATAAGAATACTTTGGCCTTGAAGAAATGTTACCAATACAGCACGCCCCTATACGAATATATATATTTTTTTGCCTTGAGGAAACTCTGGAGCTTATTTAGATGGGGTCAACGGTCGACACGAGCTTTTAAAATGTTAGCACTACAGCATGCCCCTATACAAATATAGGATTTTTTTTTTTTTTGAGTACAATGAATTGGAAATACACACTCACACACCCAACTTCGTAAGGTAGAGGCACCCATCATGAGAAACTTATGGACATGTCCAGCTAGGACTTGAACTCAGGATATCCTCCTACAGCTTCAAGGCGTCCGCCACTAGGCTACGCAGCTCGGATTACGAATATAGATTTTTTTTGGCTTGAGGAAACTCTCGAGGTTATTTACGTGGGGTCAACGGTCGACACGAGCTTTTAAAATGTGAGCACGACAGCACGCCCCTATTACGAATATAGATTTTTTTTGCCCTCAGTAGGCTCTCCGAGGTTATTTATTAAGGTGGGGTCAACAGTGGATACGAGCTTTAGTTGATTGCCTAGGATATGATATGCAGAACCGAATGTCTTCATTGCGTGGACAGCTACATTTCCTTGCGACGATACGGCATGGAGGTTACTGCGGGCCGATTGTCTTTTCCTCGCTCACACATTTGGCGTCCCATAACTAGGGTAATATTTCCCTTTCACTCACATTTATGTGAAACGCGCGGTCCACACACAGCATTGATAGGGCAAAGTAAAGTTCAGGTTGCAACGTTGGATGACTATTCACTGTCATTAGGCAGACTGTGAAAAGGTGTTTCGCACAGACAGGATTGGAAAAAAGGGAATAATTTCCTCTTCGTTTGTGGGGTTTACAAGAAAGAGCTCAGGGAGTATGTATATGATGGGAATGAGTGGATGCTTCCCTCTCAGTTTGATTCTCGTCAGCATACTGACCCGACATTTGAGGTGCACTTGATGCATTGCAAGTCAGACAACCATGCAATGGTACATAATGCTCGACATTTCGATGACCTCTCATGGGTTTAAATGTAGCCATGCGTACCATTGTTTGCACAAAGAATGTATAAATGAAGGTCCATTAATGCATATTTTGTATGTGGACGGCATTTGGCTTCTTGGACGTACATATGCTGCACTTACGGACTCACCCAATGTGGTTTTTTCTGTGTTGGATGTATGTTAAATCAGCATATTTTTTGGGCACGAGAATCAAATGAGATGACAATAATACTTGTCATATTTTTCTCAAGGCAAATGCATTGAAAAATTAGTTGAAAGGCTTAATATGATAGGTGCAAGACTGTTTGACCTTCTGTTGAATTCACAAGAAACCTATTAATGATGATTGCCCAAAAGATAATGATGCAATGGACAATACACAAAAAATCCTTTCTGAACGAGCTTGAGGACTTCCTCATGTGTAATGTGGTAGAAGTAGAGCCATCAAAGCTCAGAGCCATTAAAGCTTCTATTGAAGTAATATGCAAAGATGATGTAAATTGATTGCACAAAAGATGATGGTGCAATGAATGGTATACAAGGACTTGTTTGTCAATGAGTTTGAGACTTCCTCAAGTATACAATGGTTTTCACAAGATTTGGCATTCGCCATTCAAAGGAAGTATTTAATAAGGCCACATCAAATCATGCAAGAGCACATTGAGATATAGTAAAGTCCGTATTGATGTACTTGAAGGGGCTCATAATAAAATCTTGCGCTATAGAAAGGATCCATCAGAACCATGACATCGTTGATATGTGAAACAAGATAGAACATTTAGAAGTCTATTGGTTGGGTCATACACACACTTCCATCGGAAGATGGTGCGATTTATTGTTTCTTTGGTCTTACGACGATAATTTTACAATTAGTGGCTCCAAAGAACACATCTAACTTTTCAGTGAAGCTTATTATGAGACAACATCACGATCTATGATGAATTGGTAACTTGTATCTTTTTCATGATTTTCAATTGGAATTGTATGAAAATCTATTATGAATCGGTTTCTTTTTATCATCATATGATGATATATTGTGCAATTGATATTCCTGCATCATGAGAACGATAAAAATATAATTAGATTAAATCACATTTATTTGTATGCATATTGAATAAAAAAATTACATCAATACCTAAACAAACACCATATCCTACAAAATCGTGAATAGTTCAAGCCACAATACCACGAACTATAATATGTCTTTCATTGATGCTTTTCGATACATCAATGACATTAATACCTCTCCATAACTCTTGGAGATCGTCAATGAGAGGAGCAAGATATATATTCATATCTTTAACTTATCCTTTTCCTTGGATTAAAAGTGAAAGCATTAAAGGTTCCTTTTTAATGCTAAGATATGGTGGAAGATTGTAGTTTATGACGACCACTAGCCATGTTGATCATTACTGGATTTCATGGAGAATGGATTAACCCCATCTAATGCAACTCCTAACTTTAGATTCTGTGGATTTTGTGCAAATTCAGGCCATGTAGAATCAATATGTTGAAAAGCAACACTATCATGAGGAATTCTAATTATTCCATCAGTACTTTTATGATCATGTCCCCATGTCAAAAGCTTTGATAATTCGGGGCTTTGCCAATGGAAAATGTCTCAATACCTTTTTTGGGATTTTACCTTCTTCGTCCTTATATCGAGGAGATTGACATTTGGGACATGTCAAAGAGCCTGCATATTCACCTCTATATAAAATAAAATTGTTAAGACATGCATGTATACATTGATAATCTATACCAAGATTGTTGATTATCTTCTTCATTTCATCATGTGAGGTAGGAAAAATATTATGACTTGGTAAAAACTTTTCAGATAATAAAAATAAATAAATAAATATACACATATATATATGCATATAATTTTATATACGTGTATGCTTATGTGTATGTGTATGTGGATGTTTATATGCATGTGCATGCATATACGTATGCATATGAGTACATGTATGTATGTGTGTATATGTGTTTTATAGGTGTATTTATATGTATATATACGTATGCGTATGTGTATGCATATATGTATGTGTATGTGTGTATATATGTGTATGTATGTATGTGTATGTATGTGTATGAATGTGTATGTATGTATGTATATGTATGTATGCATGTGTAGCTGTGTATATTTGATTTCATTTTTAATTTGCTTTTGTATATTATGGTTTGTAGACTTTCATATCTAGAGCACTGAATCGTTTGGCGGTATTAGGTTTAAGTATCTCCATCTAGAGCACTCCATCTCCATAGACTTGATCTCCTTCAGATAATCACCAAGATGTAGACCACAAATAGAGTATGAGAACACCTTCTCCAAGATGACATAGGCCGTTGATTCAGCTGAATACTTCCTTGATTTACTGGAAGATTTCCAATTTGTTCTTGTAATTCTTGGAGGAGTCTGCCTACGTGCATCAAATGTCATATCTCGACTTGTGTCTCTCTGTGAGGTAGGTCCTAGATTTGTTGTTGGAGAATCTGAAGTGATGCCACACTATATTCATAAGTGTTCTCCAGGATGCCTTGTCTTGGATAGAAGCTAGTCTTACCAAAATGTTAGGGGAGCACTGGATTGTCCCCTCCGATTAGACTAGAAAAAATTTCAGAATCTTACTTTCCATTACAAGATCACCCACATAGGGAAATAATACAAGGGTATATAATTGATACAAGAAGTCCCATAACCCGGGATTAATAGGTACAAATAACTCAACTGGAGATGTTATAGAAGATCCCAAAACTCGGGACTGTAGGTATGAAGCAAGATCTCTGGAATACAAGAACTCCTTTCAAGGAGATGAACTAGATACAAGGAGTAACTAGAAAGGATATCATACTATGAAATTACAACAAGACACAATAGGATGTCCATGAAACTAGAATAGACAAGACTAGAACAAGGCACACGACTAGAACTAGAACTAGAACTTGGAAAGTACTTACTTGGAGATTATGACTCCTTGAGCTCTCAAGACTGGTATTGGCAAGATTGAGTATGTATGTGACCAAACCCTCCTTATATAGGTTTTAAAGGGTAGTTCATCAATGGTGGTTACGAATTGATGATATCATCAATGATATCATCAATTGGAAACATGATCTCTAGATATCAAAATCAATCAAATGGATAGTCGTTCTTAGCTTTTGGTCGATCTTAGGTTTTGGCACATTTCAAATACAATGGAAGCATTAGTTTTTCCAAATTCTAAACCAATCATGAGATATAGAAGTTCACATGGAATTGGAGGTTTAGAATGGTTTCTTTTGTCCATTATTGTTTCATCTATGAAGGTGCAACACACTCTATTAATGTTAGGTGGCACGTGCAGATTTGTTTTGAAGCGGATCTTAACCTTGTTCTTCCCATCAACATCATGAGAGACATTGGTAAAGGACTCCCTCTTGAATATAAGTTAGTTTATAAAAACTTTCCCAATGCTTGCTTCCATTGTGGGGTGCAAGTTCATAGGACCGAAGATTACCCTCTCAGGCAAAAATCATTTTTGCAATAAGAGAATAAGGAAAATGCTTAGGGAAATGTTGAGGCTTTGGTTGACAAAATCATTTTGAATCCAAAGATAAATCCCTGTAATCGGGCAAGATTTCATCTGATTGTATGCTAGCCCCAAAAAAAAAAAGTCTTAGCACCCCTTCTTTTCGTCCTTAAGAGCTCACTGCTCCAGTTTCGCCCTCATTTCATCTTTGTCGATCGAAAAAAAAATCATTCTTCAAAATTCAGCCCTCCAAATTTCAGCCTTCAAAATTCAGCCCTCCAAAATTCATGCTTCAAATTTTCAAATTTCAGCCCTCCAAATTTAGCCCTCAAAATTCAGCCCTCCAAATTTCAGCCTTCAAATTTCAGCCCTCCAAATTTAGCTTGCAAAATTCAGCCCTCCAAATTTCAGCCTTCAAAATTCAGCCCTCCAAAATTTAGCCTTCAAATTTCAGCCCTCCAAATTTAGCCTTCAAAATTCAGCCCTCCAAAAATTCAGCCTTCAAAGTTCAGCCCTCAAAATTTGGCCTTCAAAATTTGTCCTTCAAAATTTGTCACTGAGTCAAAATTTGTCCTCGGCGTCAGAATCAAGTCAGAATCAAGTCGGCTATTAGATTTGTGATGAAGTGTTGATTCATAAAAGAGTCTCGCATTCAAGGCCATATTCCGAAGTCTTCAGGCGCTTTTGAGTTAGTTGGCTGTCAATACCAGAATTAGATCACCTACCCAAAATTAGCCAGCTCTCACTGCACTTTCCCTCACTTTTGTCAGATCGGCGCAAAGGGAGCCGTGCTTTGGTCAGCCAATGTCATAGTGAAGTTGGAAGGTCTTGAAGGTTGGACTCTAAGCTGTTTCATAGTATGACCAGGCATCAAGTTAATGCTTGAGCTGCCATCCACTATAACTCCTTGTAGAAGTTGTCCTTTAACAGTGACAATGAGATGTGGGCTCATATAATTCCCCTATAACTTTACACTTATTAGTAGCATTAGCCTTTGCAACTAGAGTAGAGGAGGCTTCATCAATAATCTATAGAACTTCTGCTCTAAATTTCACATCCATCTTTAATAGCTAAAAAACACTAAGCTCCTTTTTAATTGATTTAAGTAGCCTTGAAGCCTCAGATTCCATAGGAGCATAAGCTATCTGTGACAGTTTGAACTCCTTTTGGGCCCTATTGAATGCCTGTCCAATGACTTCACTTGTGCTCGTTAGCTCTTTCTTTTGTTGTGTATGTTCACTTGGACTAGGTCTATCTTCAAGTATCCCCTTTTCCTTGTTTAGTACATTTGTCCTTGACTCTTGGAACATTTCTCCTTGAGGGGATTTCCATTTACTTCTTATACGCATAACAAAGGAGTCAATTTCTTCTAAATGTACTACTCTAGAAGATGGTGATGGCATAATATTTTCTTCCGTAGCTCTTGCCTTCATAGAAAGCATCTGAATATGAGAACCTGATGTGGATGCTTTGTTCTTTGGGCAACAAATTGTGTAATGATCGTTAGATTTTGGGAAATTTGTATAGGGAGGAGAATTCTCTAATAGAAGACATTTTCTTTGATAATGTCCACATTCCCCACACCTAAAGCCAATGATTTGCCTTCTAGTCCCATTTCCAAAATTACCCCAAGGAATTGGGGTGTAGGTGTTACCTTGACTTGGTGCAACAACCATTACATTTGTTGGTGGTTGGACTCCTCCTTGTCCCCAATATGTTTGTGTCAACATTCCTCTTGAGTGGCACTCATGAGCTTCATGGCCAATTTTCTTGCATAACTAGAAAGTCACACTCAAGAGAGGGCATCCACTTACCACATGGCTCTTTTTGCTACACATGATGCACCATAGTCCATTTTTTATGCTACCTCCACAAAGTTTGTGTAGCTCCTGTCAAAGTTGTGACAATTCCTATGCTTGGGCCTCATCTTCCTTTTGTAGCTTTAATGCTTCAATCTCATGCCTTAGTTGAGTTACTGAAATTTCTTCTTCTTTGTGGGGCTTGTTTCTTTTTAAGCGCTCAAGATCTTTCCTCAACTATGTTATTGTGCATTGAGATTCCATAGGGTATGATAAACTAGAAGAGCCATTTCCATATTAGTGTCTAATTTGCTCTAACCTTGTTGTTGTAGAAATTAATTCTTCAATTGTTGTTGTGGGGAGCACAAACTCCTTAATCTTGCATTGTGTGAATATTGGAAGTGGTTTAACAAGCCACTTTTTGATAAAAAAATCTTGGGGGGATTTGGTAGTTTAGCCATAAGTGCTTTGGTTCTAGTGACAAACTTTGGAAATGTCTCCCCAATACCTAGTCGTAGGTTTTCTAATTCTTCAATGATGTTTTCTTTCGTATTTCCTTGTTGGAGCTGTGTCTTGAAGGCTAGCTCCTTCATTAAGTCCCAAGTAGTAAAATGGTTTTCTTGAAATTGACTTAACCATTTGTCTGCCAGACCCTCCAATGTTGTTGGGAGTAGGATAAAAAATGCATCTTCTCTTCCCATTAACCCCCTTGTTTTACATAGGTCTAAAAATCTTCTTACATGCTCATTAGAGTCTTCATGTGCTAATCCTCTAAATGAGGGAAATTTGATATTCAATCATGAAAGTAGAGTTTCTAGGTCTACTTGAGCTGCCATATTGCCTACTGATGATGTGGATGAAAGAGGCTTCACTGACCTATGAACGACTTTCCTTCTTGTTGTTTTGCAAGGGACCCTTAAATTTTGTGATCGAGTTGGGATCATGAGTCACACATCCTATTCCTTAGGCTAAGAGAGTTCCAAGGGAAAGGGAGATTACCTCTTCAATGCTGTCAACATTTTTGCACTTCTTCGTCACTTGCAAATATTGGTTCTCCTATGCTCAAGCCGCCTTGTCCCACTGGGTGTGCCAAATTTTGTTGGAGGATTCTTTATTTGAAAGAGACTTGAGTGTTTGTAGGAGAAGAATGTAGAAGAAGAAGAGATACAAATGCACCAAAAGCCTCTGTGTCTTGATTAATAATAAGAAATACAATATCCTTATCTAAAATGAGACAAAAATGTTCCTTGTGCATAGTGCATAAGCCAAAGAGCACACACAAGTATACAAAAATACCACAATTTCTTGTGCGGTCAACCTCCTCTATGTCAATCCTCCACCTTGTGTAGTATCTTGCCCTTGTGCACACCTTGCACTTAAGATTCCAATAAGGTTGAAGGAAGGATCACTCTATGTTGTAGATGTGTTACCGATAGTGTCCTTGTGAAAGGCCAATTTGGTCACTGGAAACTTTTGTATATGTTCCCGAATAAAACATAGTGGTCTGGTCAGCCACATACTATAAGTTTGGCTGCATTTGTGTGACCTAAGAAATCTATGTTTGTGGTCTGTGTATTGTGTGGTTTTTGTGTATTCTACAACCTTGTTGCAGAGTACTGTGTGGTGTCTGGAGGCTTGGTTTTCTACTGTGAGGATATCATTATGGAGCTCTCGAGAAGGAGAGTCCACTATGGCGCATTTACATCAAAATACTTCGCTGATATCATATCATTCAGAGACAAAAACTTTGTTCCTTTTGTGCGAGCGAAGCATGCACCTGGCCACCCACCCAAGGCTTATGACTAAGGTGGTAACCAAGGCATAGACCTTGGCATGCCTTGTCATCCGAGTCACTGAAGTCACCATTGGTACCATTGGCTATGCACGAGGGAGGACCTCAATGATCAACGAAGATGGAGGTTCCCAACACTTCTCAAGAGGTCACCCATCCCACTTTGTTCCCCTCGGATCCGGCTTAACTGACAAGCTCTCTTACCACTAAGCTACACACTTGTCGTGTCTGAAGAAGGGGAAAGGCTAAGGTTAGAATTATCATGAGCATGTTTTGGTCCCTCAAAGCTTCATTCTTTGCTTTCAAACCCTGTTTTGAAGCATGTTTGTGGTGATTTTTGGAGTCATTTTGGTGTACTTTTGCGCATAGTTCTATATATATATATATATATATATGTGTGTGTGTGTGTGCATGCGTGTTTGTGTGTATGTATGTATGTATGTATCTATCTATCTATCCATTACCTATCTATATATCAGTTCCATTATCTTGAAGGTTGAGATACATTCTCCATCGATTTTTATTGTTCATTGTCGTTACCTTATAACCGTATATCTATGCACTCCTCACTCACCATAAAATAAGGCCACTATCTTAGCTCTTCTATTTTTTATGTTGGATATCCTAAAATGAATGTATCACAATCCCAACAATCTACCAATAATGGTTGTCATATAATAAATGGTTATTGAAGGACCTCATGTGAAATTAAGTTAAAGCTAGTGGGAAATATGTACTTTGTTTAGTATGATATTTAGTTTGACTTTTCCTAAGGACTTGATGGTTTTTCTCATTAGGCTCTCTAATTCTATAATACTACTTGAAGGCTTTCTTTATAGGCCTTGATGATTCCTATTTGAACTAGACAAGCTTCATATTTTCTCTCTAAGGGGTATTAAAATGGAGTTACATTGTCTTTTGGTAGTATAATTATAGAATTGTTAGGTACATTTTTACTCTTCAATGCATATCAATGTATTTACTTATAACCTCCTAAGGGGATGTGATTGTTGTAGTGGTGTGTGGCTTATTTTTTATGTGAATCTCTTCATTTTTAGCTCACAACATGAAAGAATATGGTTAGATCATGGTGTTCCTCTTAGGAAACTTTATTGAGACTTATTTGTTTACTAGTACATCTAATGTGTTGGTATCTAATCCCAAGCATATGTCTCAAATTCCATGATATTACATGATTGTGGTATCTAGTTTAGATCTTCTATTTATATTGATACTACCTCAATATTATTTACTGTTTTTCCCTATGCTTATGTTTCTAGCACTTTCCAAACCTATACTTGGTCTTCCTTATGCTCTCCAAAATATCAAAGCTATCCTCATAGTCTTTATCAATATAATCTCATTGATGTGGATTAATGTGTTGGTACGCATGCAATCTAATTTTCTCTTTAGTGAAATTTCCTTCATGTTGTAAGTATAGGTACTTTTGGCCCAAATATTGGATAATTATTAGTTAGAAGATGAAAGCTCATACTAGGATAATTATTAGTTAGAACATGAAAGCTCATACTAGGATAATTATTAGTTAGAACATGAAAGCCTTTTTCTACAAAAATTTAATGATAGTTAATGTGTATTACTGCTCAATTGCAAAATAGCCATGCATGGCTTCTCTAATAGACATAGTCTTCTCCATATGACCATTAGTCAATTGAAGTTTCATCATGATGTGCTTCAAAATAATTTACCCCATGTGGCCATTACCACTATTTCTAGTCCCACTACACTATCTAGTATGGAAATGCTCTTATTTCTATTGAATTATATAGGGCTGCACATATTTCCTTCTTCTTCCTCGTGCATTTGTTGCATCTCATGTATTTCCTTATTATCTTGCCTAGTATTCCTGTTGATCAATTCTATTAAAGGTAGAATAGATGTCACTTTTATTATTCAGGGCTCCTTATTTCATTTAGGCCTTTGACCAATCTCTTGGATTGTCCATTGGTCAATATGTATAGAGCTTTCTAAACATTAGATTATGCCTTCTCTTGGGATATTTCTTAATCAAGATCTTGTTCTAAATTCAACTTAACCATGAGTGTCTCTAAGGGACACATATGCCAAACTAATCTCTCCAGTAGAGAACCTCTCCCTGACATAATGATAGTGCACCTCAATGTGCTTTGTGTGAGCATGAAACACATGGTTCCTTGCAATTGCCAATGGGTTCTGACTGTCAGTGAAGATGGATGTAGCAAAAGACTGACGAACACCCAAATCAGCCAAAAGACATTTGAGCCACACACACTCAACAATCGATGTGAAAGTTTCCCTATGCTCAACCTCAAAACCAAAAGTGGCAATAGTAGGCTGCTTCTTGATCAACCAAGATATGAATGAGCTAGCAAGCATGAATCAAAAACCACTCGTGGACATATGAGTGTCATAACAACCAGCCCTGTCAGAGTGAGAAAAAGCATGTAAAATTGGTAGTAATGATCCACCCTTGGGATAAAACAATCCAAGTGGCCGGGTACCACTCAAGTATCAAAAGATGTGCTTAACCACCTACCAATAATGATGCATGGGCAATGCATAAACCTGCGTATTTGAGAGACAACAAAGTTGAATATTAAGTTGAGTTATGCATAAGTAAATCAAGCATCCAACAACTTGCTAATAGAGAATAACATCAAATGCATCTCCAACATCATGAAGTCTCAACCTAGGTTGCATTTATTCAATCGAATAATAAAAAAACTCGAATATGTTCATTTTATTTGGGGTTGTCCGAATAAACACCGAAAAAACATGGACAGGGATAAGCTTTCAATTGAAAGGCTTTCGATTTTTTTTTTTGAAAAGAAAGCTTTCAATCGAAAGTTCTTTTGATCGAAAACTTATTGACAAAAACACATTCCATATACAACTCTAATGCTACCATAGAGAATTTTCTTCAGAGGTAAAATTAATGTTTTTGTTTTACAGATTTGAAAGTACGTGTATGCATATGTGTGTATGTATGTGCATGTCATACACACATATGCATACACACACAAACATGCACACATATACACATATACACACACACAAACATGTACACATATACACACAAAATCATACACACACATAGACATATACACACACATATAAATACTTGCACATATACATACACACACATCCATACATACACATGCATATGCATACATACATAGATACATGCATACACACACATGCACATACACACATATGCATACACACACATGCACATACACACATATGCATACACACACACATACATATACACACATGTGCATACACACATATATATACATACACAAATGCACACATATTTGATATGCATACACACACATTTACAAATGCACACATATGCATACACACATACATATAGATACTTGCACATATACACATACACATATACATATAGATACTTGCACATATACATACACACATATAGACACACACACATACACTCACATGCATACATACATGCATATGCATACACATACATATGCATACATACATAGACACATGTATACACACATGCACATACATACATACATATGCATATACACACATGCACATACATACATATGCATACACACACATGTGCATACATACTCACATGCATTCATACACACACATGCATACACACACATGCATACACACACATACACTACATGCATACATACACGCATATGCATACATACATAGACCCATGTATACACACACATGCACATACATACATACATATGCACATACACACATGTACATACATACATATGCATACACACACATGTGCATACATACTCACATGCATTCACACACACATGCATATGTATAGATACATACACACATGCATATGTATACATACATACACACATGCATATGTATATATACATAAATACAAGCACATACACACAATAAATTGACTTGAGCCTAAGAAAAAAGCAAAGTCAAGAAAGCTTATCTACCTTCACAAGCATGTACAAGTAAGTAAAGTCAGGTACAAGTAAGTAAAGTCATGTACAAATCGAAAACACAACTATGTATAAAATTTTAGGCATACCCCCAAGCTTCATGTTCTAACTTAAAAGAACATGTTTTCATCTCTGTGGTGGGATTCACCTATATTCTATTAAATAAAGGAGAACCTATTGTTTGATACTCATTCAAATGATTCAAGTTAACGATTGATAACAATCCCTTTTGAATGGAAAATTTCTACCTTCATACTCATCTCAAAATCAATCAATCTTTAAAATAACCTATAAAAATATAAAAAAGTAAAAAATCATTATTATGTGCTTGAAAAAATATTAAACTATATCATAAAAGGTAAAATCTTTTATTACCTATTTACATCTCTTTTGTCATAAGTATCAAAAGTTCGAGTGCATAAGTCGATTTCTATCAAAACTTGGCCATAACAAGATCCCCTTGATGCTATTATCTAAATAAGTCAATTTCTTTCCTCCCAACAACTTCCTTTTGATGCGATTGTCTCGATGCCAATAGCTCAAGCTAACAGAAGGTTCATGTTGTATTAATACAATACAACTTCCTAAAGAAGATCTATGGATCTGTGAAGCTGTATTGTATTGATATAACATGAACCTTCTTTTATCTGATATACATTGTCCAAGATGCCAATGATCTTCACTTATTAATACCTCTCACCACCTGATTAGCTCGAAAACAATCAACCTTCAAAATAACTTATAAAAATATAAATAAATAAAAATTCATTTTTATATGCTTGAAAAAATACTAAACTATATCATAAAAAGTAAAATCTTTTTTTACCTGTTTGCATCTTTTTTATTGTAAGTATCTAAGGATCAAGTGCATAAGTCGATTCCTATCAAAACTTCGCCATCCCTCTCGATGTTATTGTCCCAACATCTCAGCTAAGAGAAGGTTCTTGTTGTATCAAGACAATACAACTTCCTAAAGAAGATCTATGGATATGTGAAGTTATATTGAATCGATACAACAAGAACCCTCTCTTAGCTGATATGCAACCTTAGATGCCTTTGATCTTCACTTATTAATACCTTCTCAACCCTTAAATTATAAAAAAAACATAAATTCTTTTCCAAAAATTGCAATAATTTTTAATTCACAGTCATACACACATATATACATGCACATACACAATCATATTAGATTTTCACTTACAATCATATAACATACATGCACATACACATACACATACACATACACATACACATACACATACACATACACATACACATACACATACGCATACGCATACGCATACGCATACGAATACGCATACACATACACATACACATACACATACACATACACATACACATACACATACACATACCCATACGCATACGCATACGCATACGCATACGCATACGCATACGCATACGCATACGCATACGCATACGCATACGCATACGCATACGCATACGCATACGCATACGCATACACATACACATACGCATACACATACACATACACATACACATACACATACACATACACATACACATACACATACACACACACACACATACACATACACATACACATACACATACACATACTATTGTGAAGTAAGAATCAATATTGAATAAGACAATCACATTTACATTTTTATTCACAATCATACACACATATACATATACTATTGTGAAGTAAGAATCAATGTTGAATCAAACAATGACAATAGATTTCATTCAGAATTATACACTCAAATACACATACATATACTATTGTGAAGTAAGAATCAATATTGATTCAAACAATCATAATACATGTTTACTCACAATCATACACACACATACATATACTATTGTGAAGTAAGAACCAATGTTGAGTCAAACAATCACAATAGTTTTCTTTATGATTTTAGTACTAAGGCACTTAATATTTATAGCAAGAGTTTATACCTTGTTGTTTCTATGACACTAGAAGTTCGTAAAAAACAAAGTAAATCTTATGAAAAAAGATTCTGTTTGTATTCTTTTATAAAAAATTATTTGACCGAATTCGTTTCGATCGAAAACATATTTGATAAAAAACATTTCCACCTATAAAACTTTTGATCGAAAACTTTTCCGATCAGAAACGCCTTTGATAAAAAATTGTCAAATTATCGTGCAAAAAGTATTCACTCATGTCCAAATAAGCTGATGTGGCACCGGGTAATTCGGTCGAATAATGGGGGGTTGCCATGAAATTCTATAATTATTCACGAATAAATGAATTGTCGAATAACAAATAATGCAACCTAGGTCTCAACCGTAAACATGTTTCCATATGAGTGGCAATGAGTTTGCAATCTTCAAAGCCAAATGGCGTTGCAATAATGTTTCAATATATTTTGTTTGACACAAAGCTATTCCCCCATCAACTTGCATAAAATGAATGCCCAAATCTGACATCTCAAAAGAGGCATGCAAATCAGACTTAAATTTACCAATATGCTTGTCATTAGGAATAGTGAGTGGCATGTCATCAACATACACAACAATGATCAGACGTACATAATCTACATGCTTAACATATAAGGTGCTCTCAGTTGGACTATTCTAAAACCTCGATCTGGTATAGACTCTGCACATATCTGTACCATGTGTTCAACTCTTGAATGCGTGTCTATTGTGTCCTCTCTCCAAAGTGTCGCCATGCCACTGCATTGTCTCGACTCATGAGCAAGTGATAAATTTCCCAATATTGTCTCTCCTCCCATTCCTGCCTCTTTTGACGTGTGAGTCATTGCATCTAGCACTGTGCTTGTGTGTGTGTATATCTCCCTATTATGCTCTGCTGATCATAGCTACTTTTGTAGCACCTGACACTCATCATCATACCATCGGTTATGGGGCATGGATCTACATGGTGGGTGTGTGTGTGGTTGGGGAAATTGTGTAGAGTTGAGTCATGTAGGATGGTTGTGATCTATGAGGTGTGTGTGTCCAAAGGTGAGAGTGGATCTAGTGAAAGTAGGCAGCTGTGTAAATGGTGTATGTAGACATGTGAGAGCTCGCACATGGAATGTATCATGGTATGTGGCACAATAGGTGGGAGAGGGTCTAGTGGAAGGGGAGATGAGAATGTGAGCATGATAAACGTGTGATCAGCTCCGAGTGGACGTCTACCAATACCAAGTGAAGTGATGAGCGATGTCTCAGAGAGGTACCTAAGATGTACTCGACTGTGCTCTCCCCGCCTCCATGTGGAAAGCATATCAATCTGCCTGATGCCAACGATCTCTGCATCCCATTGTAAATAACGAGATGGTGTCGATTGTCGAGCTCGAGCAGGTGTCTGTTGTAGCTTGTGGTGTCCTAGCCCATGTCTGCTGATATTTGGCTAGTCCCTATCTCCTTTGGTCCTCTGCTCCTCATGATCAGTGACTGCCCCATATCATATGACTCACACTGGCATGCCTGTGTGCATCCATTGAAGTCCCCCATAAGGAAGACCTCACCTAGAGTGCTATAGTATAGTATCTCCTCTGACAATGCAGTGTAGGGTGAGTCACTATCTATGGGCGACTCCTCCCACTCATGTCTAGCATATTGGGATCCTCATGGTGGGAAGTAGCAAATGGCTATGTAGATCCACCTCTCTCTTGCTATCTCCAAGCATACCCACATGTATCACACCTCCTCGTCTTGACTAGCGATGTGGATCCGACCCTATAGTTGATGTCTGAATATGATGGCAACACCCCCGATCCTCGTGTTGTACTCTATCACGTCATGGTCGTGAATGTGGATGCCCATGGGAAACCTACTATATGAGGGAGACCTCTCTAGGCTCTCGTGCATCTCTGAGATGCAAGAAAAGTCATGTGTCTCTAGGATCTCCTCGAGTCTATCGGGTCACGTCCAAAGTGCTCCAAAGTCATGGTAAAAGGCCCCCCTTCCTTCTCGATGTGCCTAGAGTATATGTGGCATGCAAGCACATTGGTGTGCTACCTGCATCCTCATGAGGTTCTCGTCCATGTAAAGGGCACCCTCGGGTATTCCACGTAGTACTAATCGACGTCTAAAGAAGGTTGTCCTTGTGTCCTCGGAGCTATGTGTGTGTGTGTGTGTGTGAGAGAGAGAGAGAGAGAGAGCGAGAGAGAGAGAGAGATTGATTGATTTTGTTTGTATATGGGCTGTTTGGAGCAATGATGCAAGTAACATTGCAAAGGTTTGGTTTTCCCTTATCTTCCTCTTACATAACCAACATTCTTTTTATTTTAGGTTCACTTGGTCAATGATGGGCCTGTCACAATATAAGTAGACTCTGCAAAAACTACAAACGAAGATTAAAAGGTCATTGTTTTGATATATATCTTCATCTTTATTTTTTTGGCATTGATTAGTGAATGCCATCACATATTTATTTGTGTCTATTGTGGGAGAGTAATTTAAGGTGATTGCATAAAAAATATTGTGTTTGAGACAAAAGGTCATATTTTAGTTATTTAGAGATGATAATGGTTCCATATTGTGTTGAATTGTTTTAAATAAAGAAATGGTAAAGTGATATGGCTATATTTCTCTTCTAGCAAAACGGTTGGAAGCTTACATTCTTAGTTTCATCTTGTACGTGCGATAGACGCAATGGAGGTGTTTCCATACTACAGGCCGCAAATTTGCAAGTGGTCCACATTTCATGTATTTCGTTGGGCACACATACTCATTACACGTGGGATGATTGGAGCAAAAATGTTCATATTGTATCTATACACATACTAATAATGTTTCAATATATTTTGTTTGACAAAGCTATTCCCCCATCAACTTGCATAAAACGAATGCCCAAATCTGACATCTCAAAAGAAGCATGCAAATCAGCGTTAAATTTACCAATATGCTTCTCATTAAGAATAGTGAGTGGCATGTCATCAACATACACAACAATGATCACAAGTACATAATCTGCATGCTTAACATATAAGGTGCTCTCAGTTGGACTATTCTCAAAACCTGGATCTGGTATAGACTCTGCACATATCTGTACCATGTGTTCGACTCTTGAATGGGTGTCTATTGTCTCCTCTCTCCAAAGTGTCACCATGCCACTTCATTGTCTCGACTCATGGGCAAGTGATAAATTTCCCAATATCGTCTCTCCTCCCTTTCTTGCCTCTTTCAACGAGTGAGGCATTGCATGCGGCGTTGTGCCTATGTGTGTATATTTCCCTGTTATGCTATGTTGCTTGTAGCTACTTCCATAGCACCTAACACTCATCATCATGCCATCGGTTTTGGGGCATGGACCCTCTTCATGGTGGGTGAGTGTGTGTGTGGTGGGGGAAATTTTGTAGAGCTGAGTCATGTAGGATGGTGGTGATCTATGAGGTGTGTGTGTCCAAAGGTGAGAGTGGATCTAGTGAAAGTAGGCGGTTGTGTAAATGGTGTATGTAGACATGTGAGAGCTCGTACATGGAATGTATCGTGGTATGTGGCACAGTAGGTGGGAGAGGGTCTAGTGGAAGGGGAGATGAGAGTGTGAGCATGATAAACATGTGATCAGCTCCAAGTGGATGTCTACCAATACCAAGTGAAGTGATGAGTGATGCCTCAAAGAGGCTACCTAAGATGTAGTCGACTGTGCTCTCCCCACCTCCATGTGGAAAGCATGTCAATCTGCCTGATGCCAACCATCTCATCTGTGCATCCCGTTGTAAATAACGAGCTGGCGTTGATTGCCGAGCTTGAGCAGGTGTCTATTGTAGCCTGTGGTGTCCTAGCCCATGTCTGCTGATATTTGGCTAGTCCCTATCTCCTTTGGTCCTCTACTCCTCATGATCAGTGATTGCCCCATATCATATGACTGAGGCTGGCACAACTGTGTGCGTCCATTGAAGTCCCCCATAAGGAAGACCTCACCTAGAGTGCTATACTATAGTATCTCCTCTGACAGTGCAGTGTAGGGTGAGTCACTGTCTTTGGGCGGCTCCTCCCACTCATTTCTAGCATATTAAGATCCTCATGGTGGGAAGTAGCAAATGGCTATGTAGATCCACCTCTCTGTTGCTATCTCCAAGCATAGCCACATGTATCACACCTCCTCGTCTTGACTAGCAATGTGGATCCGACCCTATAGCTGATGTCTGAATATGATGGAGACACCCCCCGATCCTCGTGTTGTACTCTATGACGTCATGGTCCTGCATGTGGATGCCCATGGGAAACCTACTATATGAGGGAGCCCTCTCTCTGGGCTCTGGTGCATCTCTGAGATGCAAGCAAAGTCATGTGTCTCCAGGATCTCCTTGAGTCTATCTGTTCACATCCAAAGTGCTCCATTGTAGTTCCATACCACTCCTTTGAGTGGTGCCTCCTCGTGTGGTGACGTCTCATAGGCCATGTGACCCTCTTTGATAGGGCATTTGTCTATGACGACCTTAATATCACGGTAAAAGGCCCCCTTCCTTCTCGATGTGCCTGGAGTATCTGTGGCATGCAAGCATGTTGGTGTGCTACCTGCATCCTCATGAAGTTCTCATCCATGTAAAGGGCACCATCGGGTAGTCCACGTAGTACTGATTGACATCTAAAAAAGGATGTCCGTGTGTCCTCGGAGCTGAGAGAGAGAGAGAGAGAGAGATTGATTGATTGATTTTGTTTGCAGATGGGCTATTTCGAGAAATGATGCAAGTAACATTGCAAAGGTTTGTTTTTCCCTTATCTGCCTCTTACATAACCAACATTCTTTTTATTTTAGGTTCCTTTGTTCAATGATGGGCCTGTCACAATACAAGTAGACTCTGCAAAAACTACAAACAAAGATTAAAAGGTAATTTTTTTGACATATATCTTCATCTTTATTTTTTTGACATTGATTAGTGAATGCCATCACATAGAGACAAATATTGTGGGAGAGTAATTTAAACTGATTGCATAAAAAATATTGTGTTTGAGACAAAGGGTCATATTTTGTTTATTTAGAGATGATAATGGTTCCATATTTTGTTGAAGTGTTTTAAACAAAGAAATGGTAGAGTGATATGGCTATATTTCTCTTCTAGCATATGGAAACAGTTGGAAGCTTACATTCTTAGTTTCATCTTGTACTTGCAATGGAGGTGTTTCCATACTATAGGCTGCAAATTTGCAAGTAGTCCACATTTCATGTAGTTCATTGGGCACACATACTCATTACACGTAGAATGATTGGAGCAAAAATGTTCATATTGTATCTATACACATACTAATAGAGTATCCAAAAGAAATTGATGGCATGATTTTCCTCGTGTTTCTTGTTGATTGCTTGAATCTAAGGATTTCTCTGCCCTGTCTAGTTCATAATTTCTGATCAAATTCATAAACCAATATGTATACTTTGATTTATAGTGCATTCACATAATTTGATTCTTGATGGGCATGGTTTTCGTATTTTTTATCTTCATAAACATATTGTTGATGTATTTGGACCACATCATGTGAATGGATTGCAAGATTCTTTCAGCTCTGTTGTAGGACTACAAGAGCCTGTGCTTGAGGTATAGAATGGAGGAATGAGAAACCTACCATACATGAAATGATTTATATTGTCATTATGTCTATCGTTCTCATAGTTGTTAGCAATGTTTTCACAACCTCCAAGGCAACATTTTGCTCATGCGTTAGCATCATAGCAACACTTGGGGCTTGGATGTTTCTAAATTGTTGTAAAAAGAAAAGGCTCCATAGGCTCCCTAAAGCTAATATATGATGAAGTGCATAAATAAATCTACACCAATACTATGAATCATAAGTACATATGTGACATGTTGTATTATATTACATACATGCATACATACATACATACATACATACATACATACATACATACATACATACATACATACATACATACATACATACATACATACATATATACATACATGTATACATACATACATACATTACATACATACACACATAGTATAGGACATAACAAGGTTATTGAGTCTAGACCAGTCCCTACATAATTCACCATTTGTACTGATGTCAATAGTCATATCAATCATGATAGAAGAGTCCCTTTGGCTTTGAAGGCTAATGATGAAACTTTTGTCCAATTTGTGTAAGTGACATTACAAGGAGAACATGGAAAATCCAATGTATTAGTGTATCTCAAGATGATATTGCCCAAAAGGAAAATCATGCATAAATGAATCTCTATACTTTTATGGCTTTTTATCTCTTCCTCATTCTCCATATATTTTACATTGCATGTATTGGACATTTTGGACAAGTTTCTAAATAAATTCTTATCCATCCGAATGAAAATTTTTGGGTCATTGGATTTCCGTTATAAAGATATCTTACCTTAATAAGAGCTCTTTAAACATATTCTCTAGGTCCCCACGTGCAATTATTAATAGCATACCTCTTCTAATGAATAAGGTAGTCCATTCTCCCTTGAGAGACACTTGAATCTAAGATAGGTTTGGCCTCAAATTCTTCATGGTCTTCAATCTCCAAAGGTGGAGGATTGGATCTCTTCCCCTCATTGGTGAGACATGGTATGGTTCCAAAATGAAAACTAGTGCATTCTCATGGTGCTCAATAGTTGAAACTTATAAGTATTTGGGTTAATCTTTGCTACAATAATGAAGAGATCAAATCTTTAATGGTCCAATTTTGCACAAGACCTTGATGTTTGTAGGTTATCACATACTCTATCACCAACATGCTAAGATGGATATTGAATGCAATGTTTGTATGTGTAGTTCTTGTACTCCTCTTGATCCCTTTGAACTTGTTACTCGAGTTCTTGATGAATATCCATAAAAAATTAATGTTTTTCTCAAGCAATAACGTGTTTCACATGACTGGGAAGTTGCAATTCTCTCTTTGGGCATTGCCCATAGTTTACAAAAAAGGAAGTTTTCTTGGTAGATATACAAATTCTATTGTCATGACCATCGATTTGCAAAGGACCTTGCAAGGGATCTTCCTAAAATTGGATATGAATCATGGATCTAAAATCATAATATCATTTAGAAATTTGTGTAGCCTAAGATGAATATGTAAGAAAAATTCCAATAATGGCTACTTCTATTGTTTCCTCATTGATAGGAATAAATAATGTCATTTTTGTGAGTATATCTACCACAAAAATCTTGGTTGATCCATGATAGAATTCACGAACAAGGAGGACTATAATCATGCTTGAATGGGTAAGGGTTATATGAGATCCTAAGGCTTGTGAAGAGGTACCTTAGATCTATCACAAACATCATATGTTCTAATGTATTCTTTAATATCCTTCCACCTTTGAGCACCACAAATCACTTGAAATGAGCTCTATTTATCTTATTCTTTGCCTAATCAACTTCTGGGGTGTGCTTTTTGAGCAAGGTGTCAAGCATTCCTACACTAATAAGATTTATGAGACTTGAAATTACATTAACGCATATGTCAAATTTATTTAAAACTCTACTTTTCTTGATGATATCCTTAAACAATAGAGGTTTCTATTTGTCACCTCAAATGTTATAGATTTGTTCTTCTAATGTGCTTGAATTTGGATGTTTTCTAAGTAAACCTCCATCAATGAAACATAAAGATGCTCTAGAATCAACTGACTTCAAGGGAAAGGTCCCTGGACATGATAACCTTGACTAGAAAAAGAAAAGTATATGTGGGCATTCCTAGGATAAAGAGACCATTTCTTATGTCTCGATTTGGTTGTATGGTCTCACTTACAACTAGACTTCCTTGTTTCCATGTTCCACAAGGATGATTATAACTTCATATTTTGTTCACTTATTTGATAAATTGCATTATGCGTATAGTTTTTTTTTTTAATGCATAAATTCTTGTCCCTTCTTCTTTTTTTCTCACGTGAGATCAAGGATTGAAAATTTCTTACAACCATTTGCATGGACGTATGTGTCGACTTCAATTGGTAATGTCTATGTTTTGTTTGGTTTTCACCTATCCTTTATAAGAGGCCCATGCATGTGTGTAGCTCCAAGACACCACCTCCATGGACTAATGTGTGAGTTGATAAGACAGCTAGATTGAGAAGAGTGCATATATGATCAATGACGGTAATGTGGTTTGTTGAAGACATATCCTTTGCATATGCATACGTCCAAGAGAGAGGAAACTTCCACCGTGGAAAAGCTAACGTAAGAGGTTGATCGAAATGAAGCTCCTATGTGAAAGAAAAGACAAAGGGAGAGGCTCCTTCGTGCTGCTAGTAAATCTGATCGGTGAAAATGAAGTGACATGCTCTCCAAATGACTGGAACAAGATATCTACACATATACATATACACACACACACTCACACACACACACACAAGAACTTGGAGAAGCTTGTAGGAGGTAGAAAAGTGGGTTGCAAAGAGACCAAATTTGGTCTAGCCAACTAGTACAAGACCAGCCCTTGAGCTTATGGAGACTCAAATAGACCTTATAACATATGATAATTGCAATAAAATGCACTATGTACTTTGGATCATCAAGGAGAAAGAGTTGATAGAAAACTGATAGGTTTGCGCATTTACTAGCTCAAAAAACTTACTTTGTATGAGACAATCAACTTCAAATACTCATAGCAACTAGCATGATTACAATTAGAAAAAATCGCTTTGGAGGAGTGATATACATAGGGTCGAGTGTATAGAATGCACAAGAGTACAAGAAATAAGAAAAATATGCTTTTTCTATGAATCATACACTCAATAGTGGTACCTTCTATTTTTTAGGAATGCGCAGAGATAGATACCGAGATAGAAAAACTAAGATTTCTCCCAATTTACTGAGTAAAATTCTTTGAAAACTAATACACAAACTAGACACAAATACCTTTCCAATGGGTCTTTTCTCATCCAATTTGGAGCTCTCTAGAGAGAGCAATACCTCTGCAAGCTTACTATTGTTGAAAAAGATGATGCAGAAAAATGAAGGAGCAAGACAATGATAGCCACAAATGTATGTATATTGCTTCCATGTAATGTACAAATTATTTGGAGTCTTTATATAGACTCTTGAAGTGCTCCATGACTTCTACAAGTGGTTTTTGAATTCAAATGAAGGCGGGATTAGTTGTTGGAGGGAATCAATTCACTTTCCTTTAATCTAAGAAAAGTGAAGAACCAGTTTGATCTACTTTTAGGTGATTGATTGATTCATTGATTGCAACTCAACCACCTTAAACTTGTGGAATCTTAGCTCTCTTTTTCTACTTTTACATGTGTAAAGCTATAGGCTTTTACAATGGTAGCAGATCCATGAAAAAATGTTTTTAAAAAATACAATAAATGAGCATAGGTAAAAGAACGCTTTAATGGATATTCTTTCGATGTAATCCAAGCGATAACTTTTGTTGTAGATCAAATCCACCTCAAGCATAGTGTAATCTTGATGTTCCAATAACTACCCCTCAAGCTAAAGTATGCCTGAGTTTTCATTCTCTAATAGGTTGAATACCTACCATAGCTTTGAATCTACAAAGCTTTATTCCATCAAGTGCCTTCATTATCATATCTGCTACTTTCTTTTCAGATGGAACAAAAGAAATGTCAATCTCCTTTGCCATGAGCTTCTCCCTAATAAAGTAGTAATGAACCTCTATGTGTTTGGTTCTTGCATGGAAAATAGGGTTTGCTGCTAGATGCATGGAACTTACACTATCTCCAAATATGTGAGGTTTGGAACTCACAAGTCCCAAATCTGTATACAATGATTTTAGTCATATTGCCTCTTGAGTTGCTATGATTAAACCTCTGTACTCAGCTTCACTTGAGGATAAAGCAACTGTTGGTTGCTTCTTGGAACTCCATGATGCTAGCTTTGAACTTGCAAATGCTAAGTAACTCGAGGTACTTCTTCTATCATCTTTAGCTCTTGCCCAATTTGCATCTGAATAGATTTTGATATCCAAATCTAAAGAGTAAGGATAGAATATACCTTCATTGATTGTAACTTTGAGGTACTTGAGTACTCTCTTAGCTTCATCCATGTGTGTTCTTCTTGGAGCGTGCATGAATTGGCTTAGCACTCCTACACTATATGAGATGTCTTCTCTTGTATGATTAGCATATATCAAGCTACCTACCAAGCTTTGACATTCTTTGATGTCTTCGATTTTCTCACTTCATAAACACTATTTTTATGATTCATCCCCAAAGGTGTACATGCAAGTTTAATGTTCTCCATTTTGAATTTAAGAAGTAGATCTTGAATGTATCTCCTTTGAGTCAAATACATTCCTTCATCTGTGTATATCACCTGCATACCTAGGAAATATGTGAGCTCACCTAAGTCACTGATTTTGAACTCCTCTTGCATGTGTCTCTTGATCCTTTGAATGCCATTTAGATCATCACCTGTCACAATAATATCATCTACATATACACATAGATAGATAACCTCATTGTGATCCCTTTTGATGAATAGAGAAGGATCTGAGTTGCTAGGTCTGAACCCTTGATCTTGAAGATATGTAACCAACCTATAATTCCAAGCTTTAGGAGTTTGTTTCAATCCATATAATGCTTTCTTAAGTCTACAAAATGCATGATTAGGGTTTTCAAAACCTAGAGGTTGTGACATGTATACCTCTTCACTTATCCAACCATTTAGAAATACATTTTTTACATCAAGTTAGAGGATTCTCCAATTTCTTGCAGTAGCTACGCTTATCAATGTTTTGATTGTAGTCATCTTTGCAACTGGTGAGAATGTTTCCTCATAGTCTGTACCATGACTTTAGCAATTAATCTTGCCTTGTACCTGCAAACTGATCAATCTGAGTTTGTTTTAACTTTATATACCTAGCTGCAACAAATTATCTTTTGATTGGATGTCACTAGAACAAAATCCAAAGTGTCTATCTCCTTCAATGCATCTATTTCTTCTTTCATGGCATTTTCCCAATTAGGCTTTCCCTTTGGCTCTTCATAGGTTGAGGGTTCCTCTGAATTCAGTCTTTTGCCAAGTAGATTGAATGCTTTGTAAAAAATATGGAATTATGTCCATACCTTTCTGGTTGTTTCTTCTCTCTTGTTGATCTTCTAGGAGCTTGCTTAGAGCATTCTCCACACTTGCATCTTTGCTTTGCCTCTTGACTTCCATAGTTTGTAATCCTTTTTCCTTTTATCTTGGTCATCATTTGTATCACTTTTTGGGTCCTGGACCTATGTATCATGCTTGCTTCCTAATTGATGAGAATCAGAATCAAGATCATATGGTAGAGTTACCTTTTGCTTGTCTTCATCATACCAATACCTATGCTCTTCAAACATGATATCTCTACTTGTAGTGAATTGCTTGGTTGAAGGATTATAGAACGTGTAACCCATTTGAGTTGAGTCATAGCCAATAAACACTACCTTTACTACCTCCAGACGTCTAGCTTACCTCTTATTTATGATGGTATATGAACATAAGCTAAACAACCAAACACCTTGCAATGTCCAAGACTAGGTTTTCTTCCATGCCATGCTTCATAAGGAGTCATACCTTGAAGTGATTTGGATGGTAGTCTATTGACAAGGTACACAACAGTTGAAATAGCCTCTACCCATAGATAATGTGACAACCTCTTCTCTTCAAGCATTGTTTTGGCTGATCCAACCAATGTCTTGTTTCTTCTCTCTGCAATTCCATTCAGTTGAGGAAAGTACCTGGTAGTCACTTCCCTTTTGATACCTTATCCCACAAGAACTCATCAAACTCTTTGGAGAAGTATTCTCCCCCTCCATCAGATCTGAGCTTCTTGAGTGATCTACCTGTATGATTCTTCACATGTGCTAGATACTTTTTGAAGCAATCAAGCACTTCATTTTTACTTGATAAAGTATAGAATAGTCCATCTACTATGTGTTGATATATTTAGGTAGTGATGTGTGTGAACATGCTAGGACCACTGGGGAACTTTTATCCCTCTTTAAGAGTTTTTTTTTTCCCTGGATTGTATATATGCCTATTGCCTAACGGGCTACTTATCTTTTGTACATTCTAGTGGTAATACATTCAGTATTGTGTGTTGTGCTCCAAGCTTCTTCTTCTTCCTTGTGCTGTTCGCGTGCTTCTGCAGACGTCTAACTCCAACAATTGGTATCAGACTAGGTTGCCACTTCATCGAGGGCGTCGTCGACACTCCTGCAATTGTAGTCTCAGAATCACATGAATTTTGGTGAGCATACTCAGGGTGTTTCTGAGATCAAAACGGCTTCGCTTTGTGGCACCGAAATCACAATCTGAGCTCGTTTCGACCTCCGAACACACTATCATAGTGCTTGTGTAGGCTATTTTGTCTTTTTGTGCCAAAGGTATATACCAGTTTTGGTTTGCCAGTATAAGCATCTCAAAGTCTGCTACAAGTTTAGCAGAATTCGTCTGGGCAGTTTTGTTCAACTTTCTGAGATACAAACAATTTTCTACATCAAGGTATTTTAGTCAACGGCCATGACTGAAAGCAGTGATGTATTTCGTATGTTGGCTATTGAGGATAAGTTGGATGGTACCAACTACCCATTGTGGGCTAATATGATGCGACATGTATTGGTTGCAAAAGGACTGTGGAACATTGTGTAGAGTGTTGAAAAATGTCACACCTGCAACTGTTACAACTGCAGGTACTGAAGCTGATGTAGAAGGTATTGAAGATGATGATATTCTGCATATTCCTGTTCATGCTACGGTTTCAGCTGCACGTACTGGAGAGCAAATTCGTTGGGATGGCAGAGATGCCCAGGCACATGCATTGATAGCTTTGTCTGTCAAACGTGCCAATATTCATCACATTCTCTCTTGCAGAATAGCTAAGGATGCTTGGGATACACTTACCACATTGTACCAAGCTAGGAATGAGGCTCGTGTTGCTTACCTCCAAAAACAGTTGGAGAGTGAGCACATGAATGAAGCTGATTCTATGGATAGTTTTCTAACAAAGATCAAAGTCTTGAAGGAACAGTTGATTTCTGTTGATGAGTTTATAGCAGATAGATCACTTGTGCAGATTGCTATGAATAGTCTTCCTGATTCATATCAGAGTTTTGCTTCTACTCTTTGGTTGATGATGAAAGGCAATCCAAATGCCTTGTCATTTGAGGAGTTAGTCTCTGTTCTGTTGTACGAAGATCAGTCCAGGCAGAACAAGTCCATTATGCATGTTGCAGATCAAGCTTTCCTTGCTAGTCAGAAGGTCAAAGGAAAATGGAGCTCTTCAACTAGTAAGCAAAAATCTGCTAATTTTGCACAATCAAAGAGGGAAGACAAAGATGAAAAGAAATCAGAAAAGCACAAGTTGTTTTGCAAGTATTGTAAAGAAAATGATCATATCATAAAGAACTGTCCAAAACTGGCTGCTAAAGAGGCAAAGAAGAAAGAGGCTCGAATGGTTGTTGTAGAGGCCTCTACACCAAAAACAGAGTCTGCTAATCTTCTGTAGGAAGAAGAATGGGTGTTTACTACTGTTTGCAGTTTTGACCCATCTTCTCATGAGCAGTGCATGTCTGTAGTAGACTCAACTATTTGATACTTTGACAGTGGGGCGACCAAACATATTACCTCGCATCGCAGTTTCTTCTCTTCACTCGAGCCTGCCCCTATAAGGAATACTATTACATGCACCAATAACTCCTCTTATCATGTTATGGGAGTTGGTAAAATCATTTTGACTACTGCTGATGGTAGTTCTTTCACTTTGTCAGATGCTTTGTTTGTGCCAAGGATCAAGAAAAATATGTTATCAATTTCTGCATTAGCCAAGATTGGTTTGGTTGTGAAATTTGTTGATGACAGATGTACAGTTCATGATCTGTCAAATGGAGACATGATTATTGCTTCTTGCATTTTATGTCGTGGGTTGTATAAGCTCATAGACTCTAAATGATTCATCATGTGCAGTACATGATTCTCATGCTATGTTAGATGCAAAGCTTTGGCATGCACACTTTGGTCATCTGAATTTTGCTAGCTTGCTATGCCTGCAGAAATCTGAAATGGTGTCCTCTTTGCCCAAATTTGAGGCACCAGGAAAACATGTTTGTGAAGGTGTATTTTGGACAGAATGCAGCATTCCTCCTTTCCAAAAGATGGTTCAGTTTGGGCTACTCAGAAATTGCAGCTTGTACATAATGATGTATGTGGTCCTATGCAGATACCTTCTTTTGGAAATTATCTTTACTTCGTGACTTTTGTCCATGATTTTTCTAGGCATGCATGGGTATATCCATTGAAGGCAAAGTCCGAAGTGTTCATGTGCTTCAAATAGTTTTTGGTTTTGACTGAAAATCTATCAACATGTAAAGCGGGCACCCTCCGTTCTGATCGAGGGGGGGAATATATGTCTTCTGATTTTAATGCATTGCTGGCTGAACATGGGATAAAACACTAGTGTATAGTGCCGTATACACCTCAACAAGATGGAGTTGCTGAACAAAAGAACAGGTCACACACGGAGATGGTGAGGTGTATGGTCAAGAGTCAGGCTTTACCACATAGTTTCAGGCTTGAGGCTGTCATGTGTGCAACATATGTACTTAACAGGTGTCCCCAGTGCTGTAGTCTATCACTCCATATGAGGCTTGGCATAATTGCAAGCCATCTGTTGCTCATCTACGTGTTTTTGGTTGTTTGGCATATTCATTAGTGTCTGAACAACATCGTAAAAAATTGGATAATAAAGCAGTAAAATGTATTTTTGTTGGGTACAGTTCTGAAAGTAAAGGCTATCATCTGTGTCATCCATAGACTAAACGCATTCAGGTTAGCCATGATGTTGTTTTTATGGAAGATGTTATTCAACCATTGCTTTCATGTACTAAGGAGACATCTGTTAGCTCCAAAGACATGTATGATAGTTTGCTTCCTCATTTTACAGGTGGAGAGTCTAAAGGTGGTCCTAATGAGGCAACTTCTCAACCTTTGCAGGTTTCACGTGATGATGCAGATCATTCGATTTCTGATGCAGATTTATATGATGCACTTGTTGATGAGAGAGTTGATATTGAGCAGGCAAAAACTATGCCAAAATTGCTGGTGCAGACTTTACATGGCAACAAATTAGATGCATCTCTGTCATATCGTACTTGATCAGGCTCTCATAGTGCCTCTTTTGCATCAGATTGCTATGTTATGGCTGCCTCTAGTCTCTGTGATGAGACTGAACCTATTTTGTTTGATGAAGCACAAAATTCAAAAAATTGGATAGCTGTTATGCAATCTGAATATGATGCTATAATGAAGAATGATACTTGGTCTTTATGCGACTTGCCTCCTGCAAGAAGGCCATTGGCACTAAGTGGGTATACAACTTAAAGCGTAAACCTGATGGTACAGTTGACAGGTATAAGGCTAGGCTTGTTGCAAAGGGTTATGCGCAAGAAAGAGGCATTGATTTTGATGAAACCATTGCTCCTACTTACCGAATGACTACTATTCGTAGCATTTGTGCACTTGAAGCTCATCATGGTTGGAATGTACATCAGTTGGACAATAAAACAACATTTTTGAATGGTGACTTGCATGAAGAAGTGTATGTTTTTCAGCCTCGTGGCTTTGTGCAGAAAGGGCATGAAAACCAGGTGTGTAGGTTAAAGAAGGCATTAAATGGTTTAAAGCAACACCACATGCTTGGTATGAAAAGATACATGCCTATCTGATTGCACATGGTTTTGAGAACAGTCCAATTGAAAGCACCTTATATGTTAAGCATGCTAATGATGTACTTCTGATCATTGTGGTGTATGTTGATGACATGCTGCTCATTGGTCCTCATGAGAAGCATATTGCTGATTTCAAGGTTGATTTACATGCCTCATTTGAGATGTCTGATTTGGGGCATTTGCATCACTATTTGGGCCAGTTTATGTACGTTGATGGTGGAATGGCTTTGTGTCAAAGGAAATACATTGACACATTATTGCAACATTTTGGCCTTGAAGATTGTAAACCTATTGCCACTCCTATGGAGATAGGTTTA